>UXSR01005180.1:233084-466740 GCA_900604375.1 Mesocestoides corti | reverse complement strand
AATTTTTAGGCATTCGGTTCCAACCCAACTGCATAAAGTGCTACCATTCCAGCCAACAAAATTGGCATGATGCCGTTTTCTGTGTTTTCTAAATAAAAGGTTCTAATAAAGTGCTTTGATTGCACATCGACTTTCTTTCCTCAATTTGAAAATGGTGAATGCATTGCCTTATACTGGCCTTCCCTTCAATGCAGTTTGCGTCAGATGTCAGTTTGTGAGGGTTACTTTAATCTGCGCTTGTTGGTCTACTTCTGATCATCTTGTACTGTCATTAATTACGCTTTTTCGTTTCTGGAGGATCCATCGGAATACGTCGTACGACACGCCTTCTTATTTTGCATGACAGCCCCAGTCTGGTTGAGAGAATGAGACTGAATGCGTCGAGATTGTGTTGTGTGTACCAGCATTGCTCAAGCGTTTTAAATTTTGACTCGCGACAGTACCGGAAATCTCGGTTGATGCACCTCGATCAGCGTGATGTGAGGTACGCTTCAAAGCCCCCGGCGACTTGCTCTTCGATTACGGTTACGGATACTGTCCTGTCAGTTGATGAGGCATTCTGAGTTGAAAATGTGCTAGGATTTGGGGTTTGGGTAAGAACGTGGTCAAGGAGCAAATATTTGCATTCAAAATACGCAGTTTTCGTGACTGGTAATGAAGCATGAAAGACAAGACTTCATATTGCCCTCTTTTCAATTTAGGGTCGATGACTGGGGTACCTTTATATAACATGGTGAATAACGGTTACACCAAAAATGTAGGATGCATAAGAGGTGGGAACTGAATTCTTTGTGTCGCCTTAATCTCCATCAGTACTCGTGGTGGCAGTCAGAATGTAATTTGTTTGGAGTAATGGTGTGATATCACCTGCTGCAGTCCAAGCCATCTAGAAATTGGTGGTTCAGGCGCTGCAAAGTCACCTTCAAACGCCTCCTTCAGTGGGTCGTTACATTCACTAAACAAGCAGCAACATTATGTGGGGCTGAACTTTATGGGTCATATTGTGAAATACTACTATAAGGAATTTCTCTGAAAATCGATCCGCGTCTGCTTAACTTGAAGACATTTGCCCTGAAGTATACCTGCGTTCATCGCCTCGCTGGTAGATGGCGTAACATCTGCTGATGAGGTTAGCCAAGCACCAGAGCTTAGGTTTTGAGTAAAAATGACCAATGTGGAACTCACGCTTGGGCCGGGACAACTGAATAACCAAGGTTTCTGGTGTCCGATCTAGCGAAAACCTTAGACAGTAGGAGCGCGACTGCTTATTGGGCCACTGATGCTGTTTTTTAGTCCTCTTTATAAGTGGCGAACGTAGCCAGTTGGGACAAGTGTTAATAATTTTAAAACAATTGTACTGATTTAACTCACTCCAGTAAAATGACCCTTTTTGATACCGTTATTGCATCACTTTCTAAAGCGAATGCATGTTGTAATATGTCGAGGTTCTTTTTGTTTTTCAATCTTTAAAAAATACAGATGAATCAGCATAGAACTGCAACGTCATTACAAAACTGCCTAGATTCATCGTATACTATGGTCCACACACCAACTTCTGTCTGGAAGACCTAGAGCCACCTGTGTTAGTTAACCTCAGTAGTATTTAACTGAAGTGCTGAGTCAGCGCTGATGAATAAGAAACCGTAACCTCGTCAGCAAAACCATATTCAACAACCCAAGCTCTTAATATACAATTTGTACTCGAAGCGTCTACCAAAAGTTTAAGTAGACAATCTACCAGTCCACACGATTTGTAATGTGGCGATGGGGCACAAAAATTCAGCAAGTTGGTAGGTTTAATCATCGTGCATTTAAAGCAAATGCCCTGCTACAATCATGTTATCAGGTTAACTAAATAGGTAAAGATAGGATAAATAAATTCAGCGTTCCAGATAGCGTTCTGAGAAGTTATCTATGACAGAGGTCGCTGCAAAGCACGAGCGAGGTTGGGAAACAAGCAAGCAAATAAAAATGTAGTTGGTAGAGTGAAGTTTTGGAGGATGTTCAACTAGACAATGACGCGAATAAAACTCATCCAGGTGAGAATAAGTGTTTATTCTAGAATGCTAGAAACAAAGACTGAACTTTCGACATGCAGGTACTCATGATCTTTATCCCTCAGATGATTTCCGACTCAGTCGTCAAAATTATTTGATATTACTGATTATTTTGGTCTTTTAACGGATGTTGTGAGGACTACGCCATTATCAGACTAATTCAATTCGTAATAACTTGCATTTGTTCAGCAACCAATGTTTTACATTCATCAAGTGGCTTCATGGAGATTCTTAGTAGATGATGACATCTGTATTGTCCTCAGACTAAAATGCACTGTAATGATGAATACTACAAATGCGTTTTAAGGATTATTTTACACAAATTTAAATACTTTAAGAGGTTATGAGGATTAGATACGTCTTTGAAGAGCAAATTAGTGAGACTATGATAAAACTTAAATTGCCACCAAATATATTGTTAACATTTTCACAGCCGCCTCTCACAATGAAAATAACGTCAGATTTTAATGTAATTAAATTCTCTTAATTTAGGCCACCATTAGACATTTCATTCCATGTTTGCGTGTGCCGTGCAAAAGCTGGCAAGATTTTTTACAAAAAATGACGAGATTTTTGAGTCTTTTACGTAACGGCCTAATTATGTGTTCACCTTCGCTAATGGTATTCTCTTCAGTATGTTTAACATTCGAGCACGATCTAATTTAAACAAGTCAGTAGTTTTAATTTTAAAAAAATTACAAGAAAGTGACAATTTTAACATTCAACACTGACACAGAATTTCTGAAGCCTAATGGTAGAGGGATTTATAAGGGCCTCAATGACTTTATTTTTGGATGCGGATGATAACCTTGAAAGGGTGGCTCAAACTTGTAACGCGATTGAGATGACATTATGCTATTTGGCCTCAATTTCCACAATGTGTTTTGTCAATTTTTTTAAAAACATAAGTGTTTTATTTTGGCCTCTGAAATGGTACAGGTTTTCCCTTTAGGCTAGAAATTGTTGATGAATCCCTACATATGCAAATAAATGTATTTAAGTTATGTAGAATCAACCTCGATGGCAATAAATCAAAATCGAAATTTATTTAAATCGTATTTGTTTCGCGGTAGATTCTTTGTGTGTTCTTGAAGTCAATTCCCTAAAAACCTATACTTATTGACTTGTGTCCAAAAGGATTCCTGAAAACCGTCTAATTAAGGCTGTATTTCTATGTTATGGAGATTTTGCCCTAAAAGTGGGGTGTTGTGAAATTCATTGTACTCAGCTGGGCGCCTAGCATTGGAGTAATCACAATTGTTTTCTTCGGTTATTTGGTTTAGGCTCTGATTTTGTCACTTTACTATTTCTTTGTGGTTTTCACTCAATGTTCGCATCTACCTGTCTGCTTTTTAAAGTAATTGATCTACATAATCAATTATTATGCATCTTCACGTTATATTCAGTGCACTACGAACGTTGTTTATGTAAACAGCTGCAATATAATCTGAAGGGGCGAGAAGTTAATTCTTGCATAACGAGGTGTTGTTTTTTGCATTTCCAGAAATCTTTGATTTTCAGCACAGTAAACTAACGTCTTGAATTATCTACTAGTTCAAATTACAGTGTTTTCTTTGAATCTCAATGTCATTGGTTGTTTATTACGTCTCCATTTTCTTATAATTGTTCGATGTTTTGGATTGTAAATGGTAGACATGCGTGTGTAACCGATTATCCTAGTCGCAAATACTTTCAAATGAGAGTTTAAGTGTCGTTTGAGTGTGCCAACTTTGATATATTGCATTGTTGACTTCCATTGTAGAAAGTCGATATGGACCTCATAATGCATGGTTGGTTTTCTGAGGCGTGTGATGCGTTTCCTGGACAGGCGTTTAGCCTTAAGGTTAAGAAGGTTTTGTTCGACGAGAAATCGGAATTTCAGCATATGCTTGTTTTTGAAAGGTGTGTGTTTGTTCGTTGCACGTTTACTTAAGTAAATAAGTAGAGGTAATTAGTCTTGAATATTCTAGCGAGACTTACGGACGCGTCTTGGTGCTTGACGGCCACATACAACTGACAGAACGTGACGAAGCTTACTATCAGGAAATGATCGCCAACATCTCCTTAAATGTTCACCCGAACCCCAGGAGGGTGTTGATTATCGGCGGTGGTGATGGTGGCGTCGCGAGAGAAGTTGCCCGTCATCCTTGCGTGGAACACATCGACTTGGTTGAAATCGATCCACTAGTATTGAAAGTGGCACGCAATTATCTGCCCTTCACTGCTTGTGGATTAGATCACCCAAAAGTGACTGTCCACACAGCTGATGGGGCTTCGTTTTTGAGAGAACGGTTGACTTCAGGACAGAAATATGACGTCATTATCACCGATTCCACCGACCCTGGTGGTAAGTGGTATTTATGCTAGCTTGACATATTTGCAGGTAGAATGTTGGAAATGAGTTGAGTTGCCAAATTACGCGTTCTAACATGGTTATAGAAGTATGTCAGTTTGATGCATAGGTACGTGTTTTGGGGGGTTTATGTGAAGTGGTAGTTTGCGTGGGTTGCTTTCTGACCAATTATTTTGTACAGCTTGTTGCACAAATGCAGTGCCTCTTATCAAAAGACGCTTTGATAATATCAATCGGGATTAGAAGAAGATGTAGTCACGCACAAAGTTGAGGAGAATGGTGATGATGCTGATGATGCTGTGATGATTTATCTCAACCAACTCTCGTGGTGCGAGTATTTGTGTTGTCAATCGGTAGCGACGTCCGAGAATCCAGAGCGGTTTGCCGCCTGCAGATGAGCTATGGTCAGACGCCGGTTTATTAATTGTTGTTGACTTGGCCTTGTTTGCAAACTGTGAGACTCACTCCGCCACGTGTGTGTGTGTGTCGAATCAACTGTCGTTTCGCCCGTCAGCCGTCTTTTCTTTGTTCTTACGTTGTTACTGTCGGTTAACTGGTATGAGTTATAAGTAGGTGCAAACGGCACTGCATGACAACATTTGTCTCATGTTAGGATACAAATTGATTAAACCAAGGTGTTGAAAGACGAGTAGACATGCGATACGCGTTTATCACACGCACGCTGGTTAATGTTGTGTTGAATTCTGCAGCAGACTGGTTTTGCGCTCTTTACGTGAAAGTTCAAAAGGGTGGATTATTCTAGTCACATTCCCGTAGACATGTTAGAACTGCGTTCAACCTTTGAAAGTTCTAGAGATGTGCAAAGTGATGCCTTTCATTAAAACCCTGAAACCCTTCTTGCTCGTCTGGGACTTGCAGTTCATATCCATATTAAACCTACTAAAACCATGATAATCGATATGTTTGTTATTGTACCACCATTGAGACCAGTGTCTTTGTCTGGTGGGATTGATTTTACGAAATCCGTGGGCAAAGACTGCAGGTAGAGGTAATAGTCCGTGATAATCTTCACTTACTTTAGTGCTATGTTTCATGTTTCCATTTTACAGGTCTTGCCACACCTCTCTTTACAAAGGAGTATTTCCAGTCGCTGCACCAATCTCTCACAGATAATGGAATTATTTGTAACCAAGGTAAGCGCCTGATGGACGGTAAACTGGCCACTGCGTTATTTGCATGATGGAGAATGTGAATCTGTTTGGTTCGACTTGTGTGCTGCAAGTGCGTTAGGGGGAATCGCCACTGTTTGTTCAACCCATTCTCTAGTAAACTTGTCCCACAAATCATGCTTTCGTTTGTTTCGTACTTGCTAGGCACAGTGACCCAAACAACTACTTTCTTACACCATTGTGCTTGCTTGCAGTTTTCACTGTCTTTATCTCTTGCATTACTTCTAAGTTGACAGACGTAATTCTGTTTTTCTGCTGTGGTCCGATTGTGCGCTGTAAATGCGCTTTGGTAAAACGCCACAGAGTTTGTACATGGACACCGCGAATTAATCGTCGTTGGGACGACACACAAATGTGGTGCGATGCACCGAGTTAGTTGTTTGTAGGGGCTCATGGTAGTTAAATTCGGCCATTGTGCTTCCGTGCCAGCCCGTACTTTGTCGGTGGTTTATGGAACAACTTTCAGTAAACCATTCAAGCATGTTTATTAAGTAGGCTTCCATTAATGGGCTACAAGAGTGCAAGGATTAAACACTTGCTGGAGTAGATAAACTAACTGCGCACATACCGACGTTTTTAAGAGAGTGCGGTCAATTAAACCGATAGAATTACTTTAAAATTTTTACCTGGCTGTACGATCTTGCAAATTGTACGGGATTTTTTTGACTCTGTGGTTGTCCATTTTGTGTTTGATATGCAGGTTTGTGTTGCGCACATCCCGCTGTGATACTAGGCCACATTTTAATGCACATTCTACCTTTGCCTTTTCACCTCTTTCGATGTAACGTGATTTGTGTGCAATAGCGTTGCTAAGTGGACACTAGGGTTTTCATAGACACTACAAAAATTGCAAAAACAGGGACAATTTTGAATATGCTACTGTGGTAGTTAAACTTTTCCCATTTTCGCAAAACCAGGTGGCTATAAACCCACAGATTACACGGCCAGTCGTGTATCCAGGTCAACCTCTGCTGTTGTCTCAACCCATGCTACAGCGTAGAAGTCATCTTTGACGTGTTGTGTGGAGAAAGGCTCTGTTTAACCTTGCACGTATCTCTCTTCCAGACTAGTTGGAAAGTTCAGACTTGTTTCAAAACCCTGATGCCATTAGCGTCGTGGATCTGGCTAACGTTACATTTTGACTGGTGGAACCCCGCCCTGGACCAGAAACCTTTAAAGCAAGAGAACTTTGACCCCGGTGGTTCATGATTAATTGATTTTCTGGAAATATCGAAGGGTTACGTGTTACTTTTAAATTATGCCTGATTAAAAGAGACTTTTCCGTGTGGCAAAAGATCCCACGGCCTGATTTTATAATGCCGGCACATCAAGTTTTGTTGAGGCAACCTCCACAAAACCTTAAAATTGATGGATGTCTATTCTAAATAGTTACCTTAACAATGCAACTAATATGATGCTTTAAAGTACATTCCAGCTTTGCGATATTCTTTTGATATTTTTTACAAAATGACATTTTGATTGTGGGTTCGTACCTGTAAATGGCCTTATTCGCATAGTCATTACCTCTCCACAAGACTTCCATCTAATGTTGTCTCTTCAACCAGCGCTTGTAACGTTACTGTGGTAACGGTGATCCCCATGCACGATCCTGAATGTTGCCTCATGTTTTTCGTCTTCAGACAAATTTATGTGGCAACGAGTTCCCGTGGATCACGAATGCACGCACAAAACGAGCAGAAGAGGTTTTGAATAATGCAATTACGGCAGCGTCTTTGATCAAAGTCTGCCATGTTTTGTTTAGTTGTCGACACCACAGCGGTTGTAGCACCTAAGTAGGGGTTCTTTCTTGAAATGTATTCCATCAGTTCAAAGGAACTGACTCTGCTCTGTAACTGAGTAATATCAAGGGCAAATCTTCTGATATGCCTTTAGAGAGCACCACTATAGTTTATCGTCGCTGATCCATTTTTCACAAACTGCGTCTTCTAAATGTGTTTATCCAACTTGTATTGTTTTTTTAGGTGAAACGATGCTCTTGGAAGTCCCTATGATCCAAAAACTACTAAGCTTTTGTAGAGAAATTTTTCCGGTTGTCGGTTACGCCTACAACATCATGCCAACGTACCCGTGTGGTCATATCGGCTATGTCATCGCTAGCAAAAGCAAGGTATTCGAACCGCACTACAGTGACTTACCGTAAACCTCCTGTGAAATAACTTATTTAGGCTGAAATGCACATCTGTCCTTCTTCTGATATCAATGTAAATGTAGCACAACGGTGACCGTTTAGCACAAGCCTAAGAAGAAGTCCCCTTACATTAGCCAATGTAACAGGTTTTTTTCGATTTACTGATTGGTTGTCTAAATATTCCACCTATTCTTGTCACTGATTAGTAAGTGCGCTTTTGCTTGGTAAAGAAATGTTAATTTGGCTGATGCAGGACACCGATCTGCGCGAGGCGATTCGTGACGCGCCAGCTGAGTGCACATTTTACACCAAGGCACTTCACAAGGCGGCGTTCGTGCTCCCCAAGTGTTATGAAAGAGTGAGTTGAGTTGAGTTTTTGACTCCTGCAGTACGTCGTTGGTGCATTGAAGTAGGTTACTTTGGTTGATAGCAATCTGTGTATGTGTGTGTTAGGACGGTGACCATGTCTAGCAGCTAAACCTGACAAATTTGACTGCATCAACGAGAACGGCCCGATTGTAATATCCCTGAATGGTAACCGTCTTCCATCTTGGAAGTTGTACTTAAGGTCATCATGGTGTGTGTGCTTAAGTAGCTAAGACCTGCCAAAGACATTTGACAGGTAGGTTGGTTTAACCGATTTTGCATTTGATTGGTCGGTGGATGGAGTTTTAACCACACTATTTGTCCAATGCTGTTGTTTGTTTTGTGTGCTTAACCTGCATGTGCAATTTTTAGGCATTCGGTTCCAACCCAACTGCATAAAGTGCTACCATTCCAGCCAACAAAATTGGCATGATGCCGTTTTCCGTGTTTTCTAGATAAAAGGTTCTATAAAGTGCTTTGATTGCACATCGACTTTCTTTCCTCAATTTGAAAATGGTGAATGCATTGCCTTATACTGTCCTTCCCTCAAGTGCAGTTTGCGTTAGATGTCAACTTGCGAGGGTTACTTTAATCTGCGTTTGTTGGTCTACTTGCGATCATCTTGCATTGTCATTGCTTACCGCTTTTTCGTTTCTGGAGGATCCATCGGAATACGTCGTACGACACGCCTTCTTATTTTGCATGACAGCCTCAGTCTGGTTGAGAGAATGAGGCTGAATGCGTCGAGATTGTGTTGTGTGTTCCAGCATTGCCCAAGCGTTGCCAATTGTGACTCGCATTGCGTACAGCCCATTATATCAGCCCATTGTCTGGTTTTATATCATCACGTAGCCAAAGTATTTTAGTCAATGAGTTAATAAGTAAAAATGACAACTGCACTTCAGTTTTTTTCCCATCGTCATGCATGACTCGAGGAAATTGGTGATAAATTCATTCCGAGACATTAAGATGTTTTAGCCTAGTTAGGGATGTCGTTTTAAGGAAGGGCTCTCACATCGTCTACTAAAACCTAGGGAGCACAGTGAAGTAATGCGCCGAGGCAAATCAAAAATGCGAGAACTGTAGCAGGGTTGCTTCCATTTTAATACGAACTTCTGAAATGCAGTTTCATCCAAATTAACTTTGATTTCTAACCTGGAATTTGTAGTTAATTCCAGCATTGCATCATCGTTATCAAGTTAATCAATAACTACATTTATGTGGCAAAATTTACATTTTTTTAGGCTTCACTCCCGGGAACTCACATTTGCCATATATGTTGGTCCGAGAATGTAAGATGACATAAATTAAGTAATAATCGAAAGCACGAAATGCTCACGACATTGGCAAAAGAATGAACAACCTATTCGCTGTCGAAATTAGGGGCAAAATTGTCGCACCTGAAACCTAACGATGAGATATGAAAAAACCCTAACAATAACGCTTATTGATGGTCAAAAATGAATGAAACCCTGCTTGTAGGCCGCTTTGTTAATTACTTCCGTGAACTGCTGCATTTTCAACCGACACTGTGTTGATTCCTAAGGTTTTTACTGATGACATGATGTTAGTGGATTCAGATACACACTGCCTGCGTCATCTTCCTGAATATGTTTTTTTTCTTAAAATCTTGGTAGTCTAGCAACTGATTAATAAATATTAGCATAATAATAGTCAGTAATCTTTCCAGCACATCCGTACCTCAGGCTTGCTGACCATGAGTTGACTCACGAACCGTACGAATAAACTGGGAAAATAAAATACTTGGTTGAGAGATAAGTAGCCCACTTACCTCTTTGTCTTGTCGAATAAATTGAGTGTGTTGTGTTGTCTCATTTTACATTAAGAATTCCATGGCAAGTGAACAACAACCTGTGGGCTGCACCTGGTCACGAAGTTTTCAAATTATCTATAAATGCGTCGCCTTCCACAACTTGGTAAAAGTTTCCCACTAAGTCTTTACTGAACTCAGCAGACCATGAAATAATCAAAAACCTTGCCGAACGTTCCAAATACCGAATTTTTACCACTGGGTGTCATTTGTCACAGACCCTTTAGACTTCACTCCACTACCTGAAATTAACGGTGTCGGGGTGAAATTTCAGAATTTACTGGGGATTGACTTCCTGTTGAATTGGTTCCCTTCGGCTTCCCGCACTCTCCATATTTTTGTATCAGGGGTAGGGAACTGCTGCCACAGCTGAATTGAAGGTGCTTTCTCGGTTATCAGCAGACTGTAAAAGCTATCCTTACGAGGTCTCGTCTTAATCCTTGGGCCTAATGTCAGACAATTTTTACTATTTCTTTTTCACTGGGCGTGGGTTTTTGGCCACTGGGTGTACTTAGTTATCCCTGCCTTGCGTTTTTCGTGTGGCAATATCAGATTAAGCCCACTTTTTGCGTCTGGTGTATTTGGTAAATCGAAAAGGTCATAGCCCTTAATGCTAAATAACCACGATTCTGTAGTCAAATATTTTACGAAGTTAAATCCTGGTTAAAATGAGTAAAACTAAACAAAGGCGAACATTCATGCGAGAATGTCAAAACCAAGTAATTGTCAAAGCAACTTAGCAATGCTTAATAAACCAACAGCTATGACAAAAACACATATGTTTTGAGACAGAGGGCAAAATGTAATTGCCAATACAAGTTGTGCAAGTAAACAGAACACATTGGTGCTTCCCTAATGGTCCCTTTGCAAGAATACTAGTTTTATCAAATTAGTCTTTGGTGTTTGATTCTAATTTTTTAATCCATCTTCCCTAGAGTACGAAATTCGACAAAAATGCCAAATACGTACCGTTTTTTAGACAAATACTTCAATTACAATAGTACTTTAAATCGTGATTAAAATGAGGAAAACAGAGAATAGTAAAAAAAGGGGCAATGCTCAATAAACCAACAGAACTTGCAAAAATTTGGTCTTCCTTCGCATGTGATCAAATCTGATTGCAAGAAAATTATAGCAATAATTTCCCTTTAATGTGCTTTTTTTATACATTCTCCGTGATGTACAAAACATATTGGGGTGGACAGTCTTCGATCTCATTGTTATTTCATTTCCCTTTTTAAGTCATATTAGAGAAATTTTTTCAAGAATGTAAATTAGGTAGTGAATGTTAAATTCCCTAGGACATCATTTGCCAAATTTAATTAGCTTATGAGTAGTACTGTTGGTTATAATCTTAAGGCCTTCGGTTTACCTAAATTTTGTGTTAGATAGCTATGAATCGTTAGATTGCTTTCATCCGCTAAAGTCGTTTTACGACGGTATTTTCTTAGATATTACAAATGCCTCAAATCCCGCCATGTATATTAGAGAGCACAGTTGATGATAAAATAGCGACACAAAAAGGTCGTCTCAACAGTTCATTTGGCAGCAGGAGTCGTTTCCTCTGATGTGAAAATGCTTCTGTTCGTGAGACAAACTAGGTCATCGAACTTGGAAGCAGTTTGCGCATGACTAATGGGGGAAATTTGTGCCATTTCTTAAATGTGTTTGTCACTTAACCGATGTAAGCCATCCTTTGTGCCGCTGTCATCGAATCGCCAATACCCTTGTTCTCACAAAATCGTCTAGCCGTCTGCTTACTTGGCCCCGTGTTTAAGCACTAATCTGGCTTGGAGTTTGTACAGTTGCTATGCTCACTGGCATCTGAATCAAATGGCCAATACATGACGTTTACTACTCATGAACTACAGTGAAGTTCAATCGCTCTATTCGGGTCGTTAACATCGGAATTTGATAATCGAATTAAAGCTTAGTTCGCTTAAGGTTGAGAAGATGCACTTGGAAAATTTATTGGAAAGATCGTGCCAAGGTTCTGGTCCCCATAACTATGCGAAACTCATTCACAACCAGCCAGACTTCTTAGTTTGTACTATGTAATTTTGAATGTTGACTGAATGCAAAATAAAAAAAACGTGAATAAGGAGGAAATTTAGGTAAAAGTCTACACAGAGCGACTCTATTTATAAATCTGAGGATGAGGGCAGACAATAATAACAGCTAGTACAGTAATTTGACTTCTTTGTATTCATAAAACGTCAAATTTAGGTCCAGTGCGAAACGATTACTACGGGAAAAATCGGAGTTTAGGAACCAGACTTAGAATAAAAGAAAGTTAAAAGCCTTTTTTAACTCATTTGTGCGTCCCTCTTTTCGGGAAATCTCCATTTGCCATCAATTAGCAGTAATTCGATCGAGCCGTGCACGATTAAGAATTATTGCGTTTTAAAATTTTGGAATTTGCAGTTTGGTGGAATTTAGTAAAAAAAAAGGAATACTAAAACCACCAACGCAATCAGGCGTTTCTTTGGAGTCTTAATGTGTTCTGGGGAACACGGAAGGGTTTCATTAAAAGACATCCTACTACCGATCACGTTGCATGAAAAATTTCAATAAAAAAATTATAAACCATTTCTTTTAGGTGTCATCAGGGCTAATTGGGGCTGTGTCTAACTGATGACTGGAACGAAGGAGGGACGTGATGGAAGGGGTGTTTGTGTGTGTGTGTGTGTGTGTGTGAAAAGGCCATGCCATGACCCTACGATGTAGCGAAACGATACGAGCGTAAAAGTGCTTCGCACGGGTGCACAAACCAGTAGGGATTTTGCAGTTTTGAATTGGTCAGGGCTAGTCTATTAATAGGAATTAGTGTTTTTGATAAATTGGGAAGAAGATTGAAAATTCGCACTAATTTTGATTGGAAGCAAAAGGTCGCATCGCAAGTTATTTTCGAACCACCCCAGATGGCACCCATCACCCATTTTGGGAGATAAAAATAATTGCAATTATTTTAATCTTTATGACAAAATAAATATGAGTTAAAGTATACTTTACCATTTGAGCTAGATTTGTTTAAGTGGGTACTCTAATTAAATGAGCTGCATCACAGAGACACCAATTCAGTTCAATTTCCTGAAAACCTTGGCCGCATATTAACGGTGAAGTCTGTGCCGACCACAAATTAGATGTCATTGAATCATTTACCGTTGGTGAACGAAAGTAGTTGAAAAGTACCTCAGCCAGGTGATGCAAATGGCGGTGATAGACCTCCTTTATAATGGATTCTTTTAATCTTATTGTTCAAGTTTAGCCTAGATTTTATCAAGGTTTTTGTGCAATTCTGGATGTTAATTTCTTGGGAACCATTCCGGAACACAAGTATTGTAAACATGTTTGTGAGTTTTAAAGACAGTGTATCTGACCAAGGTCGGTATCTCATTGCTATTTGTGTGTCTTGCAAATAGTTTGCTTTCATTCCATTCCATAGACAGCACTGAGAAATCTTTCCGAAATCCCCAAATTCGGTGTACTATGACGCTGTACTATCGCATACTTTTGCCACAAACCCGCAAATTAAAACACGAAATTGGTTGTTAAGTGCTCATACTATCTTCAAAAATAGTCACCGAATACTCTTGGAAAGCTGTGGTTTTCAGGAAAGCACCATCATCAAAGAATATCAAAAGGAGGAGGGTTGGTTTCAGGAGTTCTCAGGGGGTGTCAAACAAGGCGATCTGAGTAAAAAAATTTGGGGTTGCTGGAAAGGTTTTCATTCGACCGACACAGGCATCAAAGTTCCATCTACATCGATCCATACAGAAAGATCACATTCGGCAGCCCCAGAGGGACCAGGTTTGTCGTCAATGGAACTCATGCGCAGCATGGTTTTGTAGGGCAGTATTGGACTATCCTCCCATCCGGGAAGACAGTGGGAGCCACTGGCGGCTCCACGAGAAAATAAAATGGATCGAGTGAGTTTGCGCAACTTTAGTATTTTCTGACGCTTGGCATTTCTTTTTCTAGCCCATCCACTCAACAGGCGAGAGCACAATTCAAGTAGTTGAAATATGACTAGACATGAAAAGCCGAAGAAGAACGAGCTTAGCCCACCGACTTCAGAGAACAGCTTTGCAAGACCGAACAGTTCTTCCTCCGTTTTCTGAGTGATTGCGTCGTCCTGGATGTAGTTGACCTCGATGCTGTCAAGAGAGGTGGCGTTGGGAAATCGCACTTCGTTCAGTTTGCTGTACGTTGTGGTATCGCAAGCGTAGGGACACATGGCCGTGTCCACCAGCATAAGTTGCGTGTCGTAGAAACAGCGGTGAATACAGTGCTCTTGGAGTTCGGGATAAATGCTCTGAAGCTTGTCTGCTCTTTTTTCAACCCCAAGATCCAGCGCTCTGAGAAATTCCAAGGGGCAGAAGCACCCACACTCGCTATAGAGGTGTTCGCACGTCTTCTTCCATTGACAAGCCGTCTAAAGTTCAAAAAATATTGCTCACTCGGTGGACAAATTAACTCTTCTTTACTTCACTGGAAAAGAATTCTCCCCAAACTCAACAAAACGGAACCCTTCATTTAATCAGTTAGTTGTTACTATCGTCACCGAAGAATAGGCCCCAAATATTTCATGAGGTTTAACGTGGCTTAAGATCCTGGTATTCTAATTAATATTGAATGTTATCATAGACCATCACATCGCCTGAATCTTCATTTTTACGGCCAATACACTGAGCCACTTAAAACGGCGATCCAGTGAATAGCACCACTCATCTGCGTTCAACTATGCACGGCTCACGTGCGAAGCGCCGGTCCCGTCCACCATTACGAGATCCTGGTTGGTCGGGAGCTCGCGTAAGGACGATCCAAGAAAAACACGAGTCATTGGGTGAATGAGTGCCCCAGGACAGACCCTGACTTGTGGACTTCAGCACATTGGCGGAAATGGGGCTTTTGTGCAATGAGCTGCAGCAAATTCAGTAGAGACTCGTTTTTCAGATCTAACAAGTCCTCTGGGTGAACATATTGGTGGACGCTTTTATAAAGACACGTTAAAATACTTCAAGATACTGACCTTTAACTGCACAGTTCGATGGTGGATGAGTAATGCCGAGATAATTTTACCTCCATTTGGGGGATTCGGACACAAAGCGCAATGAAAATCGAGAATTGGTTGTTTATTGTTTGGTCGAGTATGATGTTTACTTTAGTCATGCACTAGGTTTAGTGGAGACTGAAGTTGATGTCAATGAGATTTCAGTAGCTGTACTGACGACTGGATCACATGATCGAATGTTAGCGTACAAAATGGAGTATACGTTCGATTTCAACAGGCCTCACAAATACCACTGAAAATTGAATCGCGTTGATTCACGTCCAATAACACGGTCGTTGCAGCGTTGCACACGGCGTGCCCGTCAGTCACGGAGGCCAGCTGCGCATTCACCCCCTGTGTATAAACCTTTACTGCTTCCCGCTATTCTCATCTGGCTACTCAGATATTTGCACTTTTACTGATTCAACCAGCCATGCACTCACTTGAGCTCACACGCACACGAAGACACAATTGGTTGAGTGTCTTGAATCCTGTTTATTCAACCCCTTAATCCGGTCGCTCCACCTCCTACACAGGGTTCCCCTTGTCGCAGCATGTCCCCAACTCCTCCTTCATTAGCACGAATATTTATCTTGGAGTATCTCCTCACCTAGGTCTCGGTGTTAGCTCACACATCCGAGCTATAAATACACACGCGCAAACCCGACACAACGACACCAACGTGTTTGAGCTCTCAAGTAAACGGTTGTGTCCGCGTCCTCTCCGATCATTTTCTTCATCGGGGCTATTAGGTAAGAGTAATCGGGCCAGGGTTAATTGGGCTAGATTCAACAGAGTGGTTTGAGTCAACATACCGGGCCCCCAATACTATATTGACATCAAATAGCAATACTTAGCAAAAAGCATAAATTTGAAAGTTCAGCTTTTGTGGATCGTCCCGATTCACTTCGTCAAGGTAATTATTATGAAGAAACAATGGAAATTCATCACCGTTCTTGTAGAAAAGGTCACTTTTGAGAGATAACACAGGGAATGTTGCCAAACTAGTATGTACGTTCAAGCATTGTAAGATTTGGATTAAGTGTTAATCGTCTGCGGTGAACCCAAACAGCGCAAGACTAAACGAAATAATGTAATCATGTGTTAAGTGAGGTAATGAGCTAACTTGTTGTCCGTGTACGCTTATACTTCCAGATAATGCTCCCATTTGTAAATCGATATCCGTAAGAAGCAGGTAAGCATTCAGCGTATTCAAAATATTGAACAACCGAGGATGTTTCGAGTCACCTGACATCTGGGATTTCACTGCAGTTGGAAATGTTTCTAGTATTTTAAAGAAAAATTCTTTTAAATCAAACCAGTTTGTCGTCATTTAAGGGCAGAGTACGGTGCTTTTCTTTTCACCTGTGTTTAAAACCTTAAACTTCTATTCCCTCTATCCTCGGGTCATTAATTGCCCTCATTCCCACCAGACCGCTATAGGTCATAGGCAGGAATGAAGCCATGTCCGATTAGTAAAGGTTTGCATTCCCTTAAATAAACTCACTTGGTACCAAAAAATTAAGCCACTAAATTTAAATTAAATCTAGCAGAACAAGATTGCATTAACATGGCGATTGGACAGCAACAATTAATCCCTCTTTCCGCAAAAAAAACAACACAATTCCCTTTTCCACCACTTGCTAACGTTGCCACATTTGGAGGTTAGAATTTTGGGATCGATTGAAATTTTTATTTTATTGGTGAGCGGTGGGTTCGGGATATGGCTAACACCTTGGGCTTCCATTTGCTGCAGTACGAGTGCTGTTACCATGGCCTCAACGCATTCTGTTTAACTAAGGGGTTTTTTCACTTCCACTCCTGAAAATAATTAGAGCATTATTTGGACATTTTGTGATAAAAGTCGCATCATCTCAAATCCTAGAAAAAAATTACTTTCAACATTCGCCACTCTACCGATTGCAAAAGTAATGACAGCGAAGAATAACTTCCTAATAAACAATATGATTAAGTTACCACAATAAGTATGCTGCATCCCCAAACACACTCATCAATTGTTAAACTGGTCATTCATGTTTTCCCGTTAATTTCGGTAATTAATTGTTCTGCCTTCTCATAAAACTACCGATGTAATTAAAGGCGTAGTCTATTTCGT
The DNA here is from genome assembly GCA_900604375.1 of Mesocestoides corti. Taxonomy (NCBI): domain Eukaryota; kingdom Metazoa; phylum Platyhelminthes; class Cestoda; order Cyclophyllidea; family Mesocestoididae; genus Mesocestoides; species Mesocestoides corti. The sequence continues at coordinate 449,625 of UXSR01005180.1, read as the reverse complement.
TCCTATCGTCATTTAGACATCATGCGAACCTACTTAAAAGACTCATGTGGACTTTGCTTCTGTTAATTAGTTCAAAAACCAACCATCACTCGAAAAATCTTCATTTTCCTTGTTAGCAGCTTTGGAACTTGGCGTGATTCGACGTCACCCGTATTGTTAAGATTAACATTGTAGAAAATTAGCTTAAGACCTGAAGCGATTTTCATAAGTGAGTTGTTGTCTGATGTCACAGATACACCCCATTTTGAGCAGACCCTAGTTTGCTAAATCGTTAACTGTTGGCAATTAAGAACCAGTCCGCAGACAGGAAGGGGCTCTGTGTTCAGTGGGCGGATGCATTTTGGCCAGAACACTGGACGCAAACCAACTTCGCGTCAGACAGGAATGCGCCTCGCCACGTGTGCAAGCTAAAACGCACGCGTTGGCGCGTCCGGCTGGGACTTGGCGTGACAAGCTCGCTGAGGGATGAGTCATACCAGAACCGGCCAGAACAGAAGCCCAGTCACAATGCGAGGTCAAGTAGAGTTGGAAATATCCTTCTCGTTTCTAGGCCCACTCTGTTGCGACAAATGTTGCATTCTTATACATTTGGCCTGACTCTGTGTCTTTTACATTTTGCCTATAATGGTGGCTACTGGTCCTTTTTTATTCAAACTCCTTTAACATGTTTAAAAGTCCCCAGAAAAATTATTCTTCAATTCAGCACTGTACGTTTTTTGGAGAACTCTGAGAGATCAACTTGATGGTCACTACCGGATGACCCAATACAACTCTGAAATCAGCTCTGTTAAGAGGTGATGGCGCCATTCTGAACACTAGCATTTCATTAAATAATTAGTGCACTATCGGGGCTACGAAACCGGTGCGTATTCGTCTCGAGCCATGGTAGCACTAGTTTTACAAGTACGAAGCAGACCACGCATCCAACGAATCCAACACGTGTGCTATTTATAACACACACTGCATCCAAACCTACAGCTGACTGAACACGCGCATTGTCTTGCCGTGTTCTGTTGGGTCAAGAAATAGCTTCGTAACCAGTGAGGTTGCAAATTTTACCTGAACTAGAATTCTTCCTGAATTTCTTTAACCGGAAGAAAGGTTTTCGTATTTTTACATTTTCGTCCGAGTAGACGTGCTCTCCATGATTGTGACTGAGCCATCAGACGATCCCTTGCAATTGAATGTTCACCAAACTGTCAGAGAGCATGGTATTGATGGGGTAGTGTCTAGACGGTGCTGAATAACCCAGGCCAATGATAGTGTATTGCATTGTCCCATGGCTGGATCTATTTCATTTTGCCATTGCAAATAGGTGTCAAATCAAGTTATTGTAGGGTGTCATTAGTAGAACAGGAAATGTGACTTGATATCTATTAATCCGGTCTGTAAAATAGCCTATCTAAGCTCTCCCGGAAAAACATCATGGCAGCCAATGGTTGCGGATCAGATTTTAGAGCTTTTATTTCCTGCTCTACATGTTTCTTTGAAAAGGTTTCATTTTGTTCCTTTAGGGAGGGCTTCACTAGTTTCGTGGTGGTCGTCTCCGATGCTACAACCCCTACCATTTATAGTCTTGCACAATTGATTCACGCAAGTTTTCTTGGATAACTTCAGAGAATGCGATCCAAACCAATGGGAAACACACACGGTGAGAGTGAGGCAAATCTCCTACCTGGTCATAGTTGTACGTCTGTCCAAGAACCTCTATTAGGCCGGACTGACAGGGACGATTTCGATTACTGTAGCTGTGCTGAAGGTTCTTAGAGTAGAAGGTGTGGACTTGCGTGCCGGGTACGATGTGGTCATAGAGGTAGCGACCGTAGTTGTCCAAGGGGAAACCGTCTGCCTCGTGGAGAATCACCTTTGGCCTGCCAGACATGAGGCGGTTCTCCTCTGCTAACTTGACCTTTATTGTCAGCTACCAGAAAATGAGAAGAAAAGATTATGCTTGGATTATTCTTGCAAAACTAGCTGGTTGTGATCATAACCTTTTATTGTTCTCTGCATCTTTGTAAGCTTTCACAGAGTTAGATAGTAAATTTTGGTGAAAATTCCGGTACACATAACTCACCTAGACCCGAGGCAACCCAAGTACATTTAGACGCCATTTTCAGTGTGGTGTTCCTACTATCAAAACCTACAGCCTTTCTTAAAAAATCCCAGCTCTTACGGAAATTGTGTGCGTTCCATAGCCCCGGTTAGATCTTATCGGTTTTCTACTGATGAGCCTAGGGGAATCGTTTTAGTCAATCATCAAGCCCAGCCGCTAGTAAAAAGGTGAATTTCTTGTAACACTGGTATAACAATGACCTACAGAGGTTTGGTGTTGCGATTTATTGATTCAGAACCCAGATTAAAAAAAGACCAGTCTTTGCAGTGTAAGTAATTGGTAACGATAAATAAATCTGGGTTAATTGGGTCATTTGCGGTCAAAATCAGGGGGAGTCAATGCTGCACTTGGTACTTGGTATTGCCTTGGAAATATCAACTACCAAGGCATGGTGCTAGTGTCTGGTTTTGCAATTGATGATTAGGGTTTAAAGGAATGTTATTTGCACCAATGAAATTGTTCCGCTAAGATCAAAAGTGCATTAAATTAGAAAACAAAAGTACATATAATAATGTGAAACCAGATCGGCTTGACCAAATTCCTCATTATTTTGCCTGTTCTAGTCTAAGAGCATTCACTCACTAAAATGTAGCGACCGCTAGCCCACTTTATGACAGTAGTCGGCGTCATACTTCTGTTGATTACAGGCAACTGGGACACGATCTTCAAACGTTATAGCCATTCACAAAGTGTTCCCAACGGTAAACCTCAAAACCCGCTTCGGTTAGATTGTTATAGCTTCAAGCATTGCCAAAAAAAGGCATGTCTAAAATTGGCACTTTCTAAATTGACCCTCCTTCAATCACAAATGGTAGGGTTTCCATTGGATTTTTACAGAGAAATTGTCTAAACACCTTCACATAAATTCTTGTTTATCGACGTCAACTAAAAGCAAGCTTTAGGCGGTTATAGTGGCTGAGCAAGGGCTTGCAAAGGAGTTATGTCAGCGTGCTGGTGCATCGGCGTCTCAATAACATTGTACCCAACACATTGTCGAAGCACCGGAAATTCACCTACCTGCCGTGAGCAAAAAACATTTGTGGCAGACGCTGAAGCGACAACTAGACACGTTTGTTTACATTAGCAATCGCAATTTTGTGGTCGGTCAAAATTCAATTTATTTGATGTCTTGTTAGTGTTGCTGCACTGTTTTTGTAGAATTCCTGCGGATTTTTGAGGCTACTGGGGTCCCACGTGATGTGTGAGTTTATTTATCACTTGAAATAAAAAAAGACTCATGTGGTAACTTACGAGTGGCCTCTACACAAAACCCATAGGTCTAGGAATTTGGGATTAATTTAAACCAAGTTTGTTGTAAATTTTGCATCAAACGAGTGCGAATGAAGTTGATTTGCGAGTTGATCGAATACCATCGATCTTTGACTACAGTTGACGCTCGATATTCACTCACGCGCTGTGCTATAAAGACTAGAGTGGTCAAATATAAATAAAAAGCGCGATATTCTCTATCGCCTGTCTTGTCTTTCCTTTCGGGCTGTTACAGACTGTCAACTAGCAGGGTTGGAAGGTAAAGCTAACGGAGCCGCTACAAGTTCTCTAAATGCGCTAATACAATTAGAGGGCATGTAGCATTGCGATTTTAAATTGATATTTCCCCTTTTTGACAACGAATGTGTCTTCTCCCAAACCCAGCTGATGAGGTGAAGCGTTAGATGCTGCTCAATTGTGGTTGCCTTTCGCCAGCAACTTTAGAAAACTTAGACTGAGCACAAATACCCCTGAAAAAATCTTTCAAGTTCATGGCTGCCCGCCTAATTGTCGAATGAAGTCGTGGTTATAAGATACAGTCCACCTGGCCAACAGAGTTAAAAATAGTACAACCGATTCCAAGACTGCCGTCCTGTTTTAGTGTCTTAAATTTCCACTAACACACTTCATTTAGCATGGATCTAAGCTGTGGCTGCTGCTTCTTCCCGACCCAAAAAGCCTTTTTGTGGATTTTTCAACAACTAGCCGATGATATCTCAAAATCAGCAGTTGTAACATTAAAAACACGCCCAAGAAACCCGAAATCCTAACTTGTTTTGAGTCAGCACTTAAGATGTCTGGTCAGTTTTGGAATTTTCGAGATGAAGCCATTTATTTGGTGGAGAAAAGCTAGGAGAAATTACTGTATGACCTGAGTCGATGTAATTTATTTGGTACGATAATTAAAGGCGACTACATACCTTCAATAACGCGCAAAAACGGGATAGATATCCAACTCTAAACCGAGTTATTGTGGAAATCGGCCACTGGATCACCAAGTTCCATATCTGCCTGAAGTTAATGTGAACTTGCAAAGAGAAGTGATTGTAATTTGTGGAGCTGATTAGGCCATAGAAATATTCTGCCAATTTGACGACTTCGTGTGACCTGCCGAGGTCAATACGTGCAAAACTCGAAAAATAGAATTTTTTATAAATCATGTGAGGTCAAGTAAATTAGGCATGCCTTGGCTGTTGAAGGTATGAAGAAAATAATTATGAAAAAAGAGCTTGGTAGAGCATACAAACGGTTGTAATTTCGAAAATCCATTAATTTTTTTAAGTAATTCTGGGCGTTTAAAAAGCTACCCCTTAATGCTGTTTTGTGCAATTTCGGGCAAAATGACAGGTGGCCATTTCAGCTGCTTGCAGGACATGGGAGAGGTGGATATGATGGACCATTTCAATAATCTTGCAGTTATTTATTAGAACCACCTTTTCGACCTGCCAGAGGATAAAATTTAATAGCGAATTGACTGTGTTCAGTCTAAACTTGAACCAGCTACCAGTTGCGAGAGCCACGCATTTCAGCTGATATCAGGGACAACGCTTCAACACTACCACTTGAATTAGCCAATGAAAACACCCAGAAAGACGGCAAAGGTGACAAATTCTTGATTATTTGTCAAATAAAACTGAAATTGATTCACGATTGGTTGTAGTTAGTGAAAACAGTCTCATGTCCGATCTCAACTTTCTTCGATAAATGTGTTGTCCACTAAAACTTCCAAGTCAACGCAGAATATTAAACGTACCACAGAAGCTTCACGCTCCGTGCTATCGACCGCTATAAAATTTGGAACACTTTAAAATCACCCCCTTCATTTTATTTTTCATTATCCTTTAATTTTAATTGATCATTATTGACTACTTCAGGATTTCAGGCAAAAAAATGTTGAACAAATGACTAGTGCATTTTGAAGCAGCTTTCACATAATTTACACCCTTTCAAACTTACTCTCTCCACCTTAGTCAGCCCTACCATCTACCTGGTGCCTTATCTGCAGCCTTGGAGACTAAAGCTGTACAAAACCAACCGAATGACGACACAGCCCTTCACATACACACACGCGCATTACCAAGACGAAAATGTGTAAATGGCGCCAACACAACAACAGTTGACTCCCTGACCGTCACATTCCTGTGTCGATAGCACGTGGCCTGTCATCCTAATAGACCAGGTTTGCGGCCTGGTTGCTCTGATTTGAACACTAGAAACCGACTTCAGCGGTATTACCAAGTCAGTGTTAGTGAAAGGAGATAGTCAGGCAAACCAACTTTTGCACATCGTTCAGTACAGTTAGGTTCTTGTGAGTGCAACGGCAGCAAATGAATGACTAGCATTAAGAAAGATTTTTGTTTTTCGGGTCCATGTTAATTCCTAGATAGAACATAAGCTTAGGTCCACTCTAGTCTAAAAAAATTCCATTTCGAAAGTTGCACAAGACGCGATGACCATTATTTAGTGGGTACAATTAAAGTCTCTAGGAGTTGAAATTTGTGTGTCCATGTTCTTTTTTTGGACAACTAGCATTGAAATTCTGATAACTACTGATGGCACCAAACATCAAGTGACCAAAGCCTGACAAGTTGCAAATCGCCCTACATGAGATTTTGCCTGTTCTTGGCTTAATCGCTGACAGTGAACACGAAACCCTGGAGATTTTATTGTTTTAAGCCCAACCTAGAGTGAAGACATCAATAATACTTATTAACTTCTATTTGAAAGTCACTACAGCCAGCCAAGACCCCGTCGGTCCACTTAGCCAATCACAATTTACCTCAAATTTCGAATGCTAGACGACAACCTATGAAGACGGACAAGACACTACTGAACTCTGTCATTCATCCAGCTTTTTCCACTTAAAAAGAACTCGAAATGTTCGCGGGGACATGGTGCTTCACTGTCTGGCGTCAGCCAGATCTCAAAATGACATGAGCTCTCAATGCTACCAGATGCCTGGGATTGCAGGTGCATCGTCATAGTGACCAATTACGAGACGTCGTTCATCCTTTCCCCTGCTTACGCCAACGTGGCAAGCGCGGTGGTAGTCAGCGCGTCAAAGGAAAGTTTTACGATGTGTTGTTCTCAGAGCCTATGGTGATAAATTTTTGATGATGCGCACTGTTGGTGTCACCTCTGCATTTGCGTCTAGAATCACCAAGAAAACAGTTAACAGGTGATGTTAATTTGAGAGACTTTGTCGGTTTCCCATCCCCAGTATGCCTTGAAACTACCGCAGAAAATTTAACTGCTAACTACCAAGTCGTCAAGTACAGCATCTATTTTACCTTCGAACCAACGGTAAGGCACGATCAGCTATCCCGAACGTCAATCTGCACACACAACACAACCAGTTTTATGTCGAATTTACCGGTTTACCAATCCTTTAAAGTACAAATTCTAACAAACTTTTATGCTTGCGTGATGTGTGGCAATATCCAAAGACCTCTTAAACCTGTGCATAAAACCCAATCTCATTGCCACTCGCACAACGAACAGCTGCACCACCCATTGTAACCGTCACTCCGCAGTTACTGTATTTGATCACCTCAGCTCTTAAACAGCGAAATCCGATGCTTTACGTTCTGAAAAACTCTCACACACAATCGTTTATGCTTCTAAGACGTCGTCGCTTCATTCGTACCTAATATTCCCGGTTCTGACCCCATTTCTTTATCCACTATCAAGCTGGGAAGTGCCTCATTGTGACTTCAGTCCAGGGTCTTCATTGGAAGTTTTTGACAACTACTCTTCAGTAGACTGCTAGGCATTTTTTTGATATTTGAGGCAACCGTCTACTGTTTTTTCACAAGTTGCAACTTCTAAGAGTAGGCTAGAATGGCATTACATCATATCCGGATATGAGGTCAGCAAATTCATAAATTACTCCACCTAAAATGCTTGTGAGAAATTAACTGATGCACATGTCCAGTTGTGTACTTCGGAAAGTGGCCATTGACTCATGAAGTGTTTATGCAGAACCGTTCGGTATAAGTTGCCATTCAAACGTCTTGTTGCTGTGACTTTCTTCTTCAATTTATCACTCCACAGTGGCTGTCGATGGCGCCAGTTGTTCATTTTAATCAAGATAAGCTACAACTTCCAATATTAGAAAACTTTGAAAGTGTGAATTTTTGAACACATTCGCATATTTTTGCTGCGTACCGAGCCAGGTTTTCTATTAAAAATGCAGACAAATTAAGAGTCCACAACTAAATCCGCTATTTTGGCCTTTTGAAGCAGCACATTAAAAACTCTTGTTTTTGTCTACAAAATTAATTTTTTGGGTTTTTGGTTGCTAGATGTGTTACACTGTGGCGCATTTTTTGGAATCCCGAAAAAAAGGTTGAATGTCAATCAAATGGCGTTTTTTTTCTTTTAACTTTCCTGCGCACGCAATGTGGTACAAACTCTAAGCGAGGAGAGCATACGGCTTGGCAGTTTTAATACAAATCTAGATTTACTAAAGTAGTTTGGTGGATGTGTTGTTCATTTCATGTTATAAAAGCAATTAAACAGACTATAAGAAAGACCCATTGAACTGGTCAACTTTCGAGAAATAAATAGAACGAATAGCGAAACCCTGAAATAACCCAAAAGCTCATTTGATGCCTCACGCCTAGACCCTGTACTTCGTGGACTTTGTTAGGAGGCTAGAGTACATTTGAGTTCAAGATTTTCATGAAGCAAGAGATTAAAAGAAACAGCTTGATTAAAGTCAGATTGTACCTTAAATAGCAAAAGACGAATCTCGAAACCGAGTCAGACTTATAACCAAGTACAGGACATAATTGTGACGGTTTAATGTGCATTTGCCGGAAGTTCTGGCACCTTTATAACGCTTCATTCCTAACGTAGTAAATAAATATAAAAATTACTTATCACTTTTGACAATCAGGTTTTCCCAATTTTCTCCACAAATCACACTGCATGATTGGTCGAAAGGACCTCAGCAAGAATTTTAATTTGGAAATGAATCAGGAGCAGGAAGAGGAAATACCAGGACCGTGGGGTGTACGCAAGAGTTCACTAGCTGACGATGGAAACGATTTAGGCGGCTCTGATCTTATTATTAGTTGAAAGCAGTGTGTTTCAGTATCTTGGACTCCAAATAAATTGCACTAACTTTTCCCTATCCCATAGATTACACGACCAGGTCAGCATTTTTGGTCGTCTCAAGCTTACCGACGTCCGAATATCTGCCTTCAAGTCTTATTGGAAGCTTCAGACACTAACTTGAAGTGTCTGCCTAACGTCACTAACTGCCTAGTTGCACTTGCCATCAATTTTAAGTCCTGGGGATTGACCGTCGTCTTTAAACCACTAGTGGATATCTATATGTAGCAAATCGTCCACACCAAGGTTCCGCTTTTCACATAGCAAAAGAGTGTCAAGTAGAGAGAATGTTCGCTTATTGATTACCCAGAGCTTCCAAAAATTATTCTAGACCTCACTGACACAACCAATTTGATGTGAAATAACACCTGAGATTTAAAATAAGCACAAATGAATCAGTTACATATGGCTACAAAAATTTGTTTTACTTCCATTTATCTGGAGGCTGGACTCGTAGGTGATAGACAAAAATGTCTATTCCAGCATAAATTCTGTTCCACATCTGTAGATTTAGATCGAATGTTAAAACTGTTAGAATCGTTTGATTTTTTCCAACTGGTAATAGACCTTATAATCGTCATTTCTTTTGCCATTCCCATGTCCAGGGTTAACATCAGGCAAAAACACTAAGAAATGCTACATTCCAAACCAAACCAGTAGGGTGTTTTTGCTAATATTCGTTAATTGTTGTTACTAATGGGGCTTTTTTACTGGTGTGATTACCCAGGAGATCAAAAACGATACCGCGTGCTTTGCTTCGGCCAACCTTTACCCATCCTAAAAAAATCAAACACAAAGTGATTGACTGTCGGCGGAAACCGAGGGCCTAGCTAGTCATTTTAAGTTTTGTGTCCACTCAATAAGGCATCCCTAAGTGGTTCTGTTCACTTAATACGACTATTTTCCAACAGCTCTCTTCAGTTCATCCAACAACTAATTTGGTTAATGGTAATTTCATTTCAGGGGGTAATAAAGGGAGAGAGAGTTATTTATAGCACTTTGGGTTAAGATGAATTGTTTGAGGTAATAACTGAGAATCTCGTGGACATGGTATTTGCAGAGGATTTACGACTTAAAAGAACTTGGCTAGTCCCTGTTGAATTCCTGCGTAATTAGTCCATTATTGCAAAACGAATCCTGCTAGTTTTTGTTAAGCGAGCCAGTTTATCAGTCTAAGATTTGATTCCACGACATGACATAAGCATAAATAACTAGGACGCCATTCATAGAGAACTACTGCAATGTACAGCAACAAGGAAATCATGGTCTACATTGTACACGTTATGTGTTTGTCAAGACAAGCCAGATGGCAGGACATGTGATTATTGGTGATTAGAGCCTTCGCATAAAATGCACTCAGATGACGAATCAGCGTAATTAAATATATCTGTGATTTTAGAGCCGGATTCAAATATTTGACCGCTCGTTAACAGTTAGACCTTTAATATCTACGCCGGTAGTAATAAAGCACCACGTTTTTTCTCGCAGCAGCATGTTAAAATTTTTGTCTTGGAGGTAAATAAACGGCCTTTGTCCCTTGTCGTTTAAAACAATTCCATAGTCTGAGCAGATAATCTAGCGCTTCAACAAGTTAACAGCTCCACACGAAGACCCACGTCACGACAAAGCGGCAGCTCTAATTGATTGATTAAAAATAAAACTAATTTTCAGTAGTCGCAGAAAGTCTACATCTTTCAATTCTGCCAGTAGCGATGGTTGATCGGGTGTGTCATGATTGCTGATTGGCAAGTTATTTTTTGTGCCAATTTTGAGATTTTGCGAACAAGAGCGCAATATTGAGCTTACCTGCTAGACTGTCCAGTGTGTTACAACAGCTGTGTACTTTGAAACAGTCACGGGACGTGTGTGTGTGTGTGTGTTGTGCCAAAACGAAACGCACGATTTTCATCTAAACTTGCTTGGTGTCTTACAAATATGACAAATCGATCTACATGCCCCTCTCAACCAGATCCCGCCATGGATTCGTTACTGGATAGACAATCTAATGGGTTTTCGGTTTAAATTTACGACTTTGATTATAATGCAACTGAACACCTGGGCATTAATAGCGCAATTATTCAATATATCCACGCAGAATATGATAGGCAAAGCCACCGTTAGATGAAGACGACAAGCACACACTGCAATGTTTCACCAGAAATGACCAATTTTAGTACTTAGACATCTTTCCATCATGCAGTTTTGGCAATTTTTATCCGCAAATTTGTCATTTAAAACCGTGTAAAGGTTTACTGGTCTAATGGTTACACAGCTATTTTGACAAGTACTGAAGTCGACGGATTCCTAACTAACAGAAAACCTGCCCAGTACTTGGATCATTTTAATTAAAAATCGCTGCAAAACCACTCAAACATGTTTACACTGCTCTTCTGCTATATTTGCTAGAAGTCTGAACCTTACCTCCAAGTTACTCGCATGGCTCTTTAATGTGAGTTTTTTAACTCACATAGAGAAACCCCTTTGGGAATAAATTATGATACTTCCAGCACCATCTGTCGATGAAAGTTTGTTGGATGAAGTGTCACATTCTCTGCTATAGACAGAAAGCTGAGTTTTCAGCTTCAATTTTAATTTAACTTGCAATTGTGTTAATGAATCGCAATAGTAGCTGCCAAATGTGTGCTGCAAAAACGAAAGAGGAGGTATCTATTATTGATTTTGACGTGGTTTTAATTGCCCTTAAACAAACCAAAATTTGCTCGAATAGAGAAAAATGCTCTAGAGGTCGATATTTTGATGTATATTAAATAAACGACGCATTAAAAGCCATACGTTAGACGTTTTGCGACTTTAAAGCTTATCCAAGATAGGTTAGCGATTTGCTAGAGTGAATGTGTGCCAGAACGACGCAATACCCATTTTAAAGTACTCATGAATATGAAAGATGCCTGAAATAAAGGTAACAGACATTTCTGACACTATTTACCGATAAATAAGCAGAGATTTGGAAAACTTTAATGCAAAAATGCCACTGGCCAGTTTCTTCTCATCTTATGTAACGGAGGCAATTTTGCGCGAGGACTTAATAACAGAAAGTGGCTGCTGATCGATGCCTTTTATTAAAATACTGTGTTCCCTTGCATAAAAAAATTGACCTCATCTCGTCACAAAGCATGCTTTATTAAGGAGCCTGCAAAGTGCCCTAATAGCTAGGGTAAAATGTGGCTAAAGGAAAGGTAAAACAAGCAAACACCACGATTCAAATTTTGTTAAAACCAATTGGGTGCCATGCCTACTTATTCTGTAGGCAAAAAATTAGAGCATGCATGCAATTTAAAAATGTTCCCACTGTTGCTATTTATTTTGTAGAAGAGTTCACGTTTTCGAACGCTGATACAAACACTATGCAAAATATTTATGAAAATATATTCCAAGTTTTGGAAAACGAGACGCTTTGAGCGTTGACTGTTTACTTTTGTGGAGCTGACTAATTTAATTTCGACTTTGTTATGGTAACTTTGACATCGCCATAAGCGTGGAAGTTGTTTGTGGAAATCTTTCACACTACAAACAATACTTGTGTGTGTTTTAAAGCAACTCCTCCATTTTTTAATCAAATGTGTGAAAATTGATTGATCACGTGTTGGCGTTCGAAGGTTTTGAAAATACATATGATTTCCATCGTAAAGTGTCTCCTAAAAGTTCCTTCGAGACTCTGAAATTATGCTTTATGGAGGTAAAATATGAACTGGACATTAATGATAATTTCTAATTACTTGTTTAACTCTGCCGTTCAACAATGCATATCGATTTTTTTAGGAAACATTTTTGAATTTAATTTTTACCGGTGATTTGAGGTTACTGAACGACAAGGCAATGAAATCGCTACGACAGTGTTTGTAAATCCATGAATCGTTCTCATTAAAATAAAGGCAACATACTTCAACAAGTAATTTTGCACTTTCGCTGACAATAAAATTTGGTATAAATTTGCTAATTATCCCCTCCCTATTTCTCGTCTCTGTAAAGCCAAGATCATGGACAAGTAAAACACAAATCGTCATTCTTTTGTAATACCTCCTTTTAACACTTTGAAAATATTTCTGTCGGTTCATAATTTCGAAGCGGTATTCGAAACGAACGTCCAGTGTATTTGATGCAGCTGTTTGCATCGGCATTTAGACATTATGACGAACCATTCATGCGAAAATTCACTGGCATTTTTCTTCATGAAGGGCATGTTCATCGAGTCAACACATCACCAAATATTCCATTTAAACTTTAAAAATGGAAAAATCAAGCACATTGCCGCTAGCGCCAAGCAGTAAACGAGCATGGAGACCATGACTGGTCACTTTACAATGAGACAACGCAATTCTCATCGACTTTCACTACAAACCAAAATCTTTGCGTGTTCTGCCATTCACAACAGTTGTCTCTGTTCTATGTATATAATGGCCGGAACCACGTAGCGGGTGTGCGACTGGAAAAAGTTGTTGTGAGAGCAAAACACACATTGAAAAACTCTTGGCCCATGTATTCCGAGCCCATGTAAGCTTTCTAAAAGCTGAAGTAACCGCATGTAAGATGAATTCAGGTTCATTTCATTAGCGCCATTATGCCTTCCTTTATAGTCCGTATATTCTACTAATCAGCTTTTGATAAAAACTAGCTAACTCACTGATGACAAAAGTAATTATTGATTGAATTGCTTTCTGCGTAGGACAGCATGGTTAAAAGTGTACAAGAATCACACAGTGCACAAATGGTTGCTTGTTCAGTACGGATTCATTTATTTGAACGAATGTGGTTAAAAATATTTACAAAAAACCATCTGATTTTGATGATAACATTCGCGCAAAATACTTCCACGATGCCATGCAGCACCTGGGAGTGAGTTGAATTGACCCAGAGAGTCACCGAACAACGGTTCTTGACCACCTAAATCTCCTTGATTTAATTGTGATTTAAAAAAGTTTAAAATATTTCGAAGTTTCATGACTCGGGAAAGAGGCCATGGAATAAAGATCTGGTATCACAGCCAAGGTTCACATGCGCATTCAACGAAACACATGAGTTCACCCTCGTTGGTAAACTCAGGTCTCCTTTATCGATGTTCCAGGTACCACAGCCCAAAGATCAGTGTCATTCCTCGTTGGGAAACAGTAACACACATTGTTCCTAGCGCACTCTTGTGTTCTGGACAATTGCAGCCAAAGTGGCAGAAAAACGATGCGAGCCACTAAAGAGTGGTACTTTTTCACACAAAAAATCACGTAGTTTCCTGAATCACGTTGCTGCCTTTAGGGCAATTTTGCAATCTGTCAGCAAAAAGATCCGTCTTGGTCACATGTTTTGACAGTTTTCAGTCTATTTCAAAGCTGGTAAAAAGGCCAAACTGAGCAGCTAGCAAAATTAGAAAGAGAACAAGTATGAACGAAAAAAACTAACTTTAGGCTATCACTGAAAAGTATTTGTGAAAGAGTAGAAGACCTAGTAGAATTCCTTTCAACCGGTACAGGATTGGCTACAATTACCAGTTAATGCAAAATGTCTTGCTTAAAAAAGAGTGATTATTTCTAGACCACTTTAGTTAGCCCGAATTGCATTTGCTCGACTAATGGAAACAAATTGACCTTCAAGACATCTTAATAGCACGTCAAAGAGGCTGATTCACAAGCCACCACGTTTCTACGTCACCAGAAACTGCAAAATTATGCAAATTTTGATTTTCAATAACGCAGTTTGATAAGAGATGGGGTTTGTCGAACCAGCGTATGGCAGGAAACTGAAATTAAAATGTTTCAATTTTTAATAATCGATTTTTAATGTTGGAATGCACAAATAAAATCAACCATAAGTGAGCGTAGTATGTTACTGCTGGATAAAAATATTTGTTTTTCGTGAAATTTCTTTGTCTGCATGTCACCAGAAAGGGCGCCTTATTCGGCAGACGAATGAGACCTCTAACATAATGCACAACTCACGAGGAGAGAAGTAGACTGTTTTTTTTTCTATTTTTCATGTTTAGACGCAAAGAAACGAAATTAGAGGCCCTATGACGGCGAAAAAATTATTCACCTTTCAGAAGGCTCATTTGTGACTGGCGCAATTAATGCCATCTACATTTATGCGTCAGAAGAAGTGATAATTAATTTTTAACCATAGGTGCAGTGTGTATTGGATTCAAACTAGGGTCCGTTAGTGAAGAATTTGCGTATTGCGCTCTCCTTAATAGAACGGTATCAGTAGGTCACATAAGGAATTGCTGGAGGTGGTTAGTTTATTGTGGATATCCAACCTTATCTTCCCCGAACGCTTGCGTAAATCTGCGTGGCAAATACGAGATCGACAGTGCCGTCATCACAGACGTGCATCTGCAGTCGCCTTCTTTTCATAAATTAACACACCTTTCAGGCCAACTGGTGAGATTACTGTTAATTTTTTTTTGAGCAAAAACATTTGCACTACACAAACGCTAAATAAAAGCTTGTGATATTTTAATTCTTAAGCAAATGTTTGAATGTGATTTCGAACCAAGTCCAAAAGTCTTAACAGTGATTTCAATCACTATTCAAAACGCATTCTTAGCAAGTTTAAATTTGTTGGTATTTTCTTTTGGAAATGTTGAACTGCAATTAGCAATTTAAGAACTGTGCGAATCTAAAACATCTGGAAAATAACAGAAGGGTGACGTGCTTCTGGGAAAAAGAAGGAACGATAAATCGTAAAACATCCGTTTAAGGACTTTATAAAAGTATTTCAAGTTAGTTGAAGTTTTAACATACAGATTGTTTACTCTAATAATTATACTTCATTTAAATTAAGTTTATTAAAACTACTAGTGCGTCCAATCTGTGTTCGGTAATGTTAAAAATATCGGATGCCTACAGCAGAATTCAACAAATAGGCAGTAACTTACGATTTTCCAGAATTGTTGTTCATGAAAGCACGAATGATTTAATTTGAATGTTGTACAGACTTCGTCCGGTGGACTAGGCACTTGTTCCACAACCGAGAGCGACAGCGATCCTGGAGGTGATGTGTCGAAACTGACGTTAAAATGAGCCGCAGCTGCGAAGTAAGCCGACACCGAATGCAAGCGTGAACTCCAGGTCAGTTCGCCTTTCTTCTGACACGGTATGTCAACGCCCTTTATAACACTCCAGTTAACCAACGGAGGAATGCTCAAGCGCCGCCCTAAGACGCGGTGGGTTTTGTGCTCGTCAAGGCAAATGGTGATCGAGGGCGGCTGAATGCCGTCCGTCAGACCGATCTGATCCAGCCGAAAGATGGTTTTGTGGGAGAGGTAATTGGTTGTAGTTATCGTCAGCATACAGACAATGCATATTAGCATCAGGATACTGCACACTGCATATATGACTCTGACTTTGCGTTTTGGATGGCACAACATTTTGACAACAGGAATAAACGGCGTGGCCAAGCCAGAGTACGACTTATCATGCCTTCGGTATTCCTCGATCTGTCTCCACCAGCGTCTGAATTGAACTCTGACGAAATCAAGCATACTGTCATACAGGCGTTCGTTTTTTGACTCGCATGCTACAAGATCCAAAGTTGGGTAGCCGGTTCAGGCGTAAGCACTTCGGCCACGCAATTGCCCCAGGTGCATGCGCATCCTTCATCCTGTAGTAGCTGTCACCATAATAATCAGGGGGCAAGACCAATCAGGGATATGTGAAGCGTATTCACACTTCCCATTGGTCTGTCAGCCTATCAAAATAGATGTGAAAGCCAAACGGAGTGCCTGTGTGCGCACGAGGGCACGAGGGTTAGCGCATGTCGGTGTTTCTGGCCCGGGCTATTTTGGCCCTGTTTCCAGACTTATCAGGTAATTTAAAAGCGGTTTAATGCACTAGCTAGACCGGTTTCAATCTGCTCATTTCGTCATTATTCTGAAAATTCCCCCTCGTAAATAATAACGATGTCATGGCTCTTCAAACAAACTACGAACATGCTTTTTGGGGGAGTGCAAAATGTACATCAAGAGAATGAAATCTTAAAAAAACTGGTGTTCCCTTTTGAAACCTTTTCTGCTTTATGAAGCAATGATTGTGGCAACGCCATGTCCTCATGTCAGTAATTTAACCATTAATTTGAAACATATTATAAGTCTTCGTATGTCACTTGACATCATGCTTGATTTTATTTCTTTCTTGTCGCCTATCAAGCAAACCTCAGGAAGTCATGAAAGGTAATGCTCTTAGTTTTACATAAAACAATGTAACAGTACTGATTTTGTTTAAATCGAACATGATTAAACGCATTAAATCTGAGATGTCTGCTGACTTGGTCTTAAAATTGATCAATCATATATTTTTATATTTATTAAACTGCATGTTGTCATGCACAACGATGTGTTCAGCTAAATCATTGGCGCTTGCATGTGACTTACTATTACGAATATAATGTCGGCAAATACGTTAATAATTTGTTGGGTAGAAAATGAGTTGAAAAAGTATTATGCAAGTATATAGTAGTTCAAGTATGTCAGTGTGACGAAAATAAAATAACGAGCATAAAGTTACTTTCCCTTTGCAACTTATAATCGTGATCTACTTAAAAATAATGTCAAATCTGCATAAATTAGTACGTTTAAAATTATACCATTTGGGGGCGTAATTGTAACTTCAAAAACATCGTTTAATGACCAAACGTCTACAAAACTGGTTAGGATACTATATAAAACAACTGAATTTTCGAAAAGTCTTTTGGATGACAAAGCATATTTCGTTTTGTAATTAATTCGTTTTGTTTCGACAGAAAATTTAACCAGGGAAAAATGACGAAAGTACCTTCTCTGCCGTGTTGTACTGCTTTTTGTCTCAAGCATTTTATAACCCCCAATGTCTGAAATTGATTGCACATTTGTTGCATTAAATTAGAAGACGCGCTAAAAAACCAGTGAAGCTGCAAATATGCTACACTTTGATGCTGTGTGCAGACTGGTGTCATAGGAACGCTGTGCGAACTGGTAACCAATTAAGAAGTTCAAACGTCAAAATAAGAAAATCATTAATTATCCATCCCGAAGTCCGCCTGAACAGCTGTTATTTACAAATAGCACTTGTGTCTTGCAACTACCAATCACGACCTGCAGCCTAACGCTCGACGGTCAATAACCGGCACTAGTGTACATCACCAGCATAACGGAGACACATAACTTGAGTGTTTAGTTCTTTATGTGAATCAGACTATGGGTCAGATTTGCCAGACACCGTCAAAACTACAGCCAAAGAATGCCGCTATTTTAGATTCATGCACAGAAACCTGACTCATGGTATAGGTATTCGGACAGTCAGCAACCAAACTCATGATCAAAATGCATGACCAAATGAAACAATCTGAAAAAGCCCACAAGTGCCCCCTGATTAAAATATTTTTAAAGCATAAAACTACTGAGAATTAGCCTAGTTTCCAGATATATGAACCTGATGTGATACTATCAGGAATACAAAATAAAATCAAATTTGCATCAAAACAGTGACTTTTTAAAAGTAAATATTGGTTTACGACTAACTGAACTACTTTAAATTTCAATATATCTGTTCAAAATAGCTAGTTTCAATATGATATGTATTGAATTGAATAGTCGTGCACATCGGAATTGCATTTAATGGTAGGTTTCCTTCGTAAAATACAACTCCAGAAGCCAGAGAGTCATGATACCCTTCGAGTTGAATTTTTGGTGAAATCTGTTTGCATTTTCTAGGATGTTCAAAGATACTGGGGCTTTTCAAATTACTGAGAGACTTTGATTCACGAAATTTCAAATCCTAGCAAATAACAGATTTGTGACCCTTTTATATTTAATAATGTTGTAGATACCATTTTATAATTCGTAGTGTCTTACTTAGTCACCTTTAATGCTTCAGCCAGAACCTTTTTCTGGGTTGGTACAGATATCCCCAAGTAGGATCGCTTCTTTGGATTCGTTAAAATCTTGAAGATGACTTAGATTACTCACAGATTATTTTGCAAATTCTAACCTTTGTAAATAACTTCCTGTTACTTGATCGGTCTGGTTCTTTTACCCGAGTCCCGCCTTAAGCGCAGATTCTTCACGTTTGTTTGTGATTTGGTTTTTCTTTTGTACTCTTATTTCTAAATACGCTGCATAAATATCCTAGGATTGATGAATGCGTTGCAAGTTTGCATGCCTTGAATAGCAAAAATTCGGTTGCGGTCTACACAAGTGCCTTTTTCGGCTATATTCGAAGACAAGCACCTCAACTTTCCAACACACTGAGTCATTGTCAGTGCTAAGGTTCGCCATATATGCAATGCTTGCCGATATATGATTCCTGCAAGACTATAACAATCTTACATAATCACGTGACATTAAAACGAAGTAGATATTCAATTGCCATCAAAGCTACCACTCTTAACTATGTCAGAGGAGGTTCAAATAGATTATATTGTATCGAATCATTATTACTTTTTAAAATCGTATTTTACCTTTAAAGTAAAACATCTGTTTAACGTCTCTAACCTCGCTTTCAACCTTCTCCTTTACACGGCAAGCCTTAACTTCAATTAAGTGAAACCTATTAAAAAGGAGCCCTGTCACCATATTTTCGGCATCTCTGTAGTCGTACTGGTTGAACCCGTTTCTAATAAGTTCGCAGCCATCAATTCAATAATGAAAATGGCCTTCGTGGTTGACCAAAAGCCTCATATTCCCGCCAAAAGATGCTCTTTTTAAAAATGTGTTATTTTACATTGGATTTCCTTGAATTAGTATCCCGTTTTGAGCCACCGGTTACTAAAATAAACAAGTTTAATTGCTTACAATTACAGTTAAGATTACAAGATTATGCTGTGATTCGTTTTCTGAGACACTACCAGTGCCTCAGTTTCGCGAAGCGCATCTATCAGAGTGTGAGATATGAGGACTGCCTTAACGCCAATACATTTTGTCGTTGATAAATCATTGTCTGATTGCGACTGACCATTGCACTACTCAACAATGGCTCTTTAACTTGACAATTCTAAGTGAAAACAACTACGTGTAACACTACCTGTCATAATCGAGCTCTTGGTTAGGGATGAGAGCAGACAACTTTGTATGAACAAAAGACTAAATTCGAAGACCAAAAGGGTGGTAAAATCTCTAGTACAATCAAATCCACGTCAAAGTAGCGTAAATTCCACATAGTACTTAATTTGTACTTAATACGTTTTAAGTAGAACTTGTTTCCAAAGTCGAACTGAGTCAAAACAAGGTTTAACAGAAATGCACTAAAACTAATTCAACACGTAATCGTAATAAGCAATATTTTCCACAAATTCAGTGCTGATGTATTCGGAATGTTAAATAAACAAGGGATGAAACCGCAATCAAGGGACATGGTCTTCAATTGACGAGTTTCCAAAAATATTTATGGGCATAGCTTGCCATTTTAGATCCTTGACATACTATATGAGTTCATCTGTTGCGAATTCTGTATGGCTTCGCGCTGGTTCAAGCCTGTACAGATAGCCTTATGTGATTAAACTATATTTAATGATTTCGATTTTAACTATCATTGCCAAAAAATTCTTCATTTTCACCGTCCTTCCATTAATAATTTTTGTTACAATAGTTAATTGCAGAAATATGAGTGCTGTTCGCATCACTTTTTATGCATATAATTGGATTTTGGGGACTTCGTTAGTAATTTCCGTGAGACAGAAGAGAAGCTGTATAGCAAAGAAGACAACAATAATGAAGAATCCGGAGTGCATTGATATTAATAATTTGCGTCTTTAAAATGAGTCTTTTAAGAATATACCATTTAACATATTCATGAAACGAATTTCATATCTTGTTTTTGTTGTCGTGACACAAACAAAACTAGAAAAGGTGACTGCCCATTAACCGATATGTTGATTGCAACTAATGTGACGTAAATATCCTGTTCCCTAATATGGTTATAATCAATTGTTGGAGCAATAAATATCTTCATATCATAAATAGATGCAAAAATAATCTGTAAATTTACAACAAGCAAAACGAAATATTGCCGATGGAATTATGAAATTTCAACACGTAATCTAGCATTCAGTCAAACTCTTCTAATTTTGTGCCTGTTTTATATTATTAAAAAAACAAAATCGTGGAATTTCCTTGTGGCGTCATCGGAAGGAATTGTTAATAATTCAGCCCTAAAAGCTCTTCCTGTCCATATTTTTGACCAGTGTTTTTCAAAACTTCAATCTCTTATGTCCTCTGCTCTTCTAATAATTTGTAGTCTGTTTAAAACGAATGTGTATGCATTTAATTAAAGGTCATAAAAAGCATGCCACTTTTCTAATATTTTGTAATTTCACGATTTAAATAATTTTCAGCATTTAAATTAACTTTATAATTGTTAGGCGTTTGTCAGTTTTTCAAGAGTTTTTTTTTCGATTGTTTTAAGAGGTTAGATATTGTTCCGATTTTTTGAAGTTTTTTCGTCAATCTTACTAGCCAAGATTTTCGGGCCAGTGCTTGTGCTTTTAGGCATGTCTGGGAAAAGAAAGCACGCACTCTCTGAGTCAGACTTTGATTACCTAAATGGTCTTGCTAAGGAGTATGCTAAGAATAATATCTTTGATGCTAAAGGAATAATGATTTTGTGTAAATCACTGTTTCCCAATAATGTCAGGGTTAAAGTATGTTTTCAGCTGGATTCTTCCATTTATATTTAGGTTTTGGAATACGAAATAGCTAAGGAGATGGGTAATTTTAAACATGCTTCTGGCATCCTTGCCGATAGCTACCATTTGAGAAATGCTCGATGGGAGGCCGAAGTAAACAATATTTTCGCTGGTTTACAGTCAGTTCCTGTCGATCAACATTACCTGAGTATGTCTCAATAGTTTCTCCCTAAGATTTGTCAGGGCTCTTTATCGCATTACCCCAACATTCTCAGGTGGAGGTGCTAATGGATTACTGTTCATCCTCTTTAACTACTGCATCGTCAAAAGCTGAATTTCTTCTTCGATTTGTTACTGAGAAGTTTGAAATTCTCGGAGAAAATAGCTTTATTGGGTCGCTGTTTGATAATCTTATAGAATTACTGATGGTGGCGGAGATGGAGCACTGGCAGTCTTTAAACCGTGCTGCAGAAATGGATGCTCAAAACCAGTCTGACTCTCCCATAAATGAAAAACAAATTTCTCCCACCGTGTGTACCGAAGACATTCAACAAACATCAAAAGATTGTTCAGGTTATTTGGAACCCGATGAAGGTGAAGAAGGCGAAGTATTAGAAGAGGCCGATGACGATGATGGAGAAGTTTTAGACGATGATGATCTGGATAATCACAATCCCAATTCACTTGGTGGAAAAAATTCTGCGAATCAGACGTTTAGTGTTCTAAATGTGCATAGAATGAGACTCGCTTGCGATGTCCTTCCTTTGGTCCATCGCGTAAGTATAGCATTGTATTTTCGTGAATTAACTTGAGATTTAACTAAATGAATTTAAAACGCTTTAGGTTCGGGGCACGATCAAGTTTAGCAGTACACAACTACAGTCATTAGTTATTAATGCCTTCCAGTTCTTGCTTACATTTGCTGCCCAAATTCCATTTACTGATGACGGTTTTCCGGAAATATCCGGAGCATCGACACCTCTTCCCGAACTCCTTAAGCTGGATCCATCAAAGTACCTACGCCTCTTTCTAGATATGGCAGCTGATTTGCTCAAATGGCCTATAAGTGGCCCTTCATTTCAAGTACAACCACGCTCTGATATTTTGGAGATGCTTCAGAAGTGTCATCGTGTCTACAAAGACTTGGAACATGATTTCCAGCGCCAAAAAGCTAGCAGTGGCAGCATTAACAAAAAACGCAGCTCATCTACTACACAAAAATTGTCGTCTGCAGCGAGCCAGATTGTTTGTACGTTGTGGGCACTGTTTGTTGAGGTTGGCGTTGCCTTCACAAAGGAGTCAAAAGCGCTTGCCCGGATTCCCTTCGATATTAGTACACTAACATCTCTGGACAAGTGCAATTTACCGAATGACGATGCCCTTTCAGAACCGTTGTTGATGCTTCAGTCGCTATGGTCCTTGCGAACACTTTACAGAACCCAGAATAAATCGCCTGTGTGTAAACCGCCATCCCATCAATCAGAATCTATTCTGGAAAGCCTCGATGCTTCTCTTCAACCTCAAGATGGGGCACATGGCCTCAAATCTGGTTCCCTACTTGAGTTTGTGGTTCGGATTAACTTGACTATGGCTTGCCTTATTGATTCAAGCTTTGATTTCACGTGGCATGAGGGAATATTTTCAAATTCCAACTTATTGTCTCGTGCCTATAGTCAAGAACAGCTACTGATGATTCAGTGCTTACTGGATGTTGTAAAGCTCCATCATGAAGCTCTTACTCACTCCAAACCTCTGGCTTCCGAACGCTCCCGTTTTTTGCTCCGCGTTCTAGATATAAGGATAGACGAAGCCACAAACCTTAATAACTGGACAAAGTTTTCCAACAGGGTTATTGGCCTGTCAACCACGTCGTTCGTCGCTACATTTGAAGTGTGTTTGGCTGTGCTTGAACAGTGGCTGATAGAAAATGTCAAACAGAATACTCATTCTATCACCATCGCTTGTATAGCCTTCGTTTTACATCAGAATCCTCTGTGGATGAGTCTACCAAAAAGCAAGAATAGACCCGTAGATGACGTCATATCGTGCTTGTTCTCAAATTGGCGAACAGCGCGAAGACTATTTACCGAATGGTTAAAGTCGGGGTTTATTTGCGACCCGAACTTGCTTACCCAGTTAGTTCGAATGGAAAATAGCTCAAAAAAAGTAGAAAGGTAAAGGAATTCTTTGATCTGTATTTCTTTCGCCTGAACTAATACGGAGTTTTACTATTTTAGTGATGTTAATGAGTTTTTGGACCTTTGCTTCGCCCTTATTCAGGCCCCAAACCCACCTGGTATCACATTGTCTCTGGCTAGATTTATCAAGCAGGAGGCAAACCATATTACATCATGCATAAGCGCTTGAATATAAGCGATTTGTACATATATATTTTCAGAAAAATTCAAATCCAGTTTCCGATGGTCAGTTTTGAATTGGGGTGGGGTGGGTTTGGTCGCGTCGTCAAGAGTGCATGCAGCGCTTTTCGACTGTGTGGAAGGTGAAGTCGATTTCCATGTTTAATCGTTAAAGGATCAGTATTTAACAGTAAAGACGATTCAAGTATTTGGTAGAGCGACGGGCCACTTTTCGCAGTGACGACTGTGAGAGAATTGAAAGATGAGTACAGATTAATTATTTGGGAAAATGTCCCATTGAAATGTAGCCACCTTGGAAACTAGACGGGGTGGTTCTAATCTCGGTGTCTCACGTTTGGGTGCATATTCTATGACGCCTGCAATTAAGTGACCGTAAATGTGTTAACATACTTGAATTAAGGGTGACACGGTAGTTCCGATCACTTCATTGCTTTGATTTGTTCTAACTAAAATAATACGTTTAATACACCAGAACCTGGATGCACATCCTTCCCAGTAAGGAAAGTTTGTTTCAAGTCTTTGCAAATAATCAAACTAGGCCATAGGAAAGCATGACAAGGTGATAAAGGGGTGCCAAAGGTATTTCGTTTAATTGAGTCGACTTCATAGGTATCTGTATCGTTTCGAAAACCTTAGCTCAAAGGTTTATTTCATTGCTTTTTTTTAGTTCTTAGTATATTTGGAAATCAGGTCCCTCAGCGAGTTTGTCAAATGATATTCTAAACTTTTATTTGGTATTATTCAAACGCCACAACCCTTGGGGAACTTACAAGAGATCATAAAATTAAGAATGCCTTATTGTATGCCGCTAAAAATTATTTTGATTTTAAGCCGTGTAATTTTTTCTAGTTGTTTTATTGTATCAGAAAATCGGGACCGTACTCCAGCAGCATCTTATGATTTGGTTTCTGGCAGTTCATCTCTGCGATTTGTGTGTTGGGAACCGTTTTCTTTTGCCTTAATAGCTACTAAAGTAAGCATTGACAGTGCTACATTTAGAGCAGGCTTTAGGTTGCATTGGATCGTAGCTCGGTTTATCTGGCACTTTTAACACTTTTTTTGTTACGCGTTGTGAAATCGCAAACCACACACCTTAGTCCTTTATCACTCAGTTCATTTTATTTTTTTGGCTTTTTAAAGACTCTGTATTTGACAAGATAGATTTTTTCTATTGAATTAAGTTCATGGTTACGTTGTGGTTCTGGTTTTACTATGTTTGCCAGGTCTTTACTCATATTCTTGCACTTAATATGCCCAGTTTTGATCAATCACACCCTTAATTGGTCTACCAAAATGCTGTGATCACCTCTTTTGAAAATAAAGATGTAGCACTTCCAGGCATTCGTTCAACTGTTGCAATGGTCAGGTGGAACGCAGCAGTTGGAAATAACAACAATTTATCATGTGTGAATTTATTTAGCGGTATTTAAAATACTTCGTGGTCAGTAAATTTACACCTATTAAGCCATTTAAATGTCAAAATGTGACTTT
Source organism: Mesocestoides corti (assembly GCA_900604375.1). Classification (NCBI taxonomy): domain Eukaryota; kingdom Metazoa; phylum Platyhelminthes; class Cestoda; order Cyclophyllidea; family Mesocestoididae; genus Mesocestoides; species Mesocestoides corti. The sequence continues at coordinate 424,653 of UXSR01005180.1, read as the reverse complement.
AATTCACTTTGGAACTTTCTTTTCCCTTGTATTGCCTCTGATGCCGAACTTTGAGCAAACTCCGATCCTTGTAAAGTGGCGAGTGTCCACATTCTGACCTTTCGATGAAACAATGTTGATCTGACAAATAATTTTATTTATTATTAACATATTGTATTTAACTTGCGCCTCCAATTTCGTAAAATCCGTATTTTTAGATGGCACGTGTCGTGTCTGTATTCGATGCCCTAACGACAAGTAGTCGCAGAGACCGAAAGGTATTCTATTTTTTGTCAAAGTATCCATCATGTAGGTCGTTCTAAGTCATGCTATTAATGCTCTTAAAACTACTTCTGTACGCAAGTATCTGTACGAGCAAAGTTGTGAAAAATGGCTTAAACAGGAGGCTGGTGTCTTCACCTGGAAGTCCGTCTGTGATAAAATCGTGCGCACTCTTCAAGATGAAATTCACGTAATGGCTACCAGACGAACTGCTAAAATTTCCATAACGCCTGAACTCTCCGAGTGCTTTCGCCTATTAAATGTTTTCTTCTCTTGCGGCTTGCAGAGTTTGTTGCCCTTCGGTTGATTATAATTTTGCTCATAGCTGATTTAAATCTCCAAGTTACCGACGTTTTGCGTTTTCTTTTTGGTCTCTTATCCGACTCGACTTTGCTTTCCTTGCGATCCTGCATAGTTGACTCTATTTCATCTTGTTTGTGGTACTTGCCTTCAGAAACACAGTCTTTTGACTCATCACTTCTTTTAAGTAAGCTGGACTTGGTCTCAGCACGTTTTCTAGGTCTTCAAAAGTGGTGTCTTAATGAAATGCAGAATGCACCCTCTGGTCCCGTGGTTCTGCTTCTTTGTCAAGCACTTGATGTCTGTATCCATTCTCCGGAAATCCTCCACAAGAATATTATTTCATTTGTAGAGGGCGTGCTTAATTGGTAAGTTCATTTAACCGACGTACTTACTGTGTAGTTTTGAATCTGGGTGGTCGGATTCACTAGGATTGGGTTGGTTTCTCCGGCTATTGCGTTGGGCCGTTGCGGAGATTTGCACGACACCGGAACTCCGCAGATCGATTATTACGTGCTTCCTCAGGCGCGCAATCCTTTTGTTCAAACTCTGGCCAAAATTCCGCGAGACTGGTGGCCAGAACGGATCCGCGTCTCATCGACCGCCACCTGCGGAGGTTACGGACCATAATTCGTCCACATTAGCTGGCATAGTACGATGAAATTCTTTTTCTTCCTATGTCGATTTTTCGATTATTAAAACGGGCCTAGATATGTACCCATTCAGGTTCGCTTAAAATTTTCACTCGCCTCAAGAAAAAGTTTTTTAGCTCTAATGGTTGATATTATGAACATTTCTTGCGCTCAGTTGCCATTGACCTCTCAAATGTTATGTTTTTAATTGACTGGATTAATCCCGTTATCGGCTCACCAAGCTAGCTGATTCTAACTATTTTGCAACCAAAAATACTCGCATATCTGCATCATCACATTCCCCTAATTTATATTATTTTCAACTCACAATGTAGGTCAGTGGCTGCCTGGATGACCCGTTCGCTCTTGATGTGTATTTTGGCACCTCTCCGACAGTTGAAAACCTCTTCACTGTCCCTGAAAGTTCTACTGAATGCTCCCCAGTTCACTTACTTGGTGATGCCTGTTTTATTGTTGAAAAGAAGCCGACATTGCTGCCAGAGAAAACTGGTCGTCGACCTCAAGCGAATAGCATTGATACGGGACGCGAGTTACTGGCTTTTTGCCGGTGGATTCTAACACATTGTGTACTTTTAAAGACGGATGACATGACTAACGATTTGAGGTCATTTTTTAACCTTCTTGTCAACTACTATGTCACAGAATGGCGTAGGTCTGTTGATAGAATGCGTTTCCAAGCCGAGGATTCGCATTATTCACAGCTGTCTGGGATGCAAGATTTCTTCTCAACGTTCAGCGCACTTCTTGTCGCCATAGAAACTTTTGAAATGGTAATCTCCCGTTATTCTTTATCCACGTCTAAAGACCGAACTCTTGGATCCACTAAAAGCAATATCATTTGAAGTTCCGGGACCCTGGGTCTACCAGTCCCTCTCAAAAGCCTTGGTAGGCGACGGCGATGTCAAATGGCTCTGGTAAGTGTCAATGCTTATTTTAGACCTTAGAAGTTCCACACACGAAGCTAGTGACATCCCCTTAATGCCCATGCATTTACGACTAACGTTTTTTTCCTAAACTGTCAGTCTAATTAATGCTTTTTAGCGTTAGAGAGTAAGCCATGACATCTTAAGTTAATTAGATGTCCGTAGAATAACCGTTTTTACTACTCGTTTTTGTTTCGGTTAAAACGTGCGACCTTTTCTGCTTGGTCCCACAGGTGGCCAGTATTTGACTGGATGCTTCGATTTCAATGGCAGGCAGCTATTACAACAGAAAATTTCCATAATTTAAACTGCGACATTGCTCTGGACGCAATCTCTGAATCGCTCGGTTCTGCCAAGAAGTATGCCTCCACATTTATCACATTGTCCACTAGTTCTCTAGCCATTGAGGTTGCACTATCAGCTGCTGTAACTGGGTTGGCTATTTCTACTTATTGTGCAAAGCACCACCTCCAAACCATCGATCGTCATCTGTGTTTTCTTGACAAAATTTGGGACCAAGCCTTGGAGTAAGTCTCGCGCTACGAAATGGATCTTCCCGTTGATGAACCTGATTAGGCATTGTGAATTTCAGGTGGTTTGAACAACTTCTGGCGACAAATACGCATGAGGACTCCCGGTATAAAAACGATAAACGTCGTGCTCTTTTGCACGATAGACTAATTTGTTGTCTCGTTGAGCATTTGCTCGGGCTCGATTCAGTCATCTTCGCGGGTTACTCGCCAACATCAACTCGGTTCCGCCATCTCTCTCGACTGTGGGCGGTGCTTTTTTCAATCCCCGTATTTGGCAACCCCGTTGTTCCCTGGCGCTACCGCCTAGCTGTGTCGGCGTACTTTACTTGGCCCAAGGCCTCAACTGAGTTGACCCAGGAATGCTGGACTGGAGGTGAAATTGATCACAGTGTACCGCCGCCTTTGGTGTTTCTTTTTGCCCACTCCTCGTCCTCCTACATCCTGCGTTATTTTTACCTCTACTGGAGTTTGCCACCACTTCTCTCTCCCAGCAAATTTAATTACTTAACGATTTCTCGATCTAGTACAGTCCCTGTGTTGGGAGAAAAGTACGTAGACTCGGTGCTTGAATTAGTTCGCTCCCATCTGGTGGAACCAGCTGAAATTTGGAGTCGCATGTTCTTCTACTTGGTTTCAGCGAGATCAATTCAAGCTTCATCGGTACAAGAAATGGCTGAATACATATTGGTAGACGTGAACCAACGTCATTGTCTTGCAGAAACCCTTTTTAAATTGCTCCCCAACGTTCCGAAGTCGCAGTGGCCGAGATGTCTTGAGCAGTTGGTACTGGATCTGCTTGTCCACAAATCATCCGATGGGTTGGCACCGAACCAACGCGACCGAGCACTTCAACTGGAGTTTGACGACGAAGTCTCCCAGACCTCCACGGAGAATTTGACCGTTGATGTTGGAGAAAATGTTGTCCCGAGTAATCTGGACGCAAGACTTCGTCTACCCCTGGCTGCATTTTTGCATCCTGAATTGCTTTTGCTGACTGTACGAAACTTGCACAAAATCATATCCCAGCTGACTTGGCGAAAGGCCCAGGACACGTGGTGGCTCGTGGCGTTCCATCGGCATCTACGAAAAGCCCGATTTCCGCCAATTGGCGATGAGAGCGTCGTCGAGTTATTCTGCTGTCTCATCGACGCCTTAAAGGATGCCTTGAAAAGTCAGTTGCTTCTGAAGAGGTGGTCACTTTTTCTCTCACTTGTCAACGCTTTGAACGACTTTGGTGGTGCTCTCTGTACTTACCTTGAGGATGCTGAGGATGGGGTTCGTGTTAACGACATTTGGCAGCAGGTTGCCGCACGGGTCATAAAGTTGGCAGAAACGGCGTGGCTTGCAGGCGGGGCAAGGTGGCCTGGGCTTGAGGAGAGCTTTGCGCCTCCCTCCCTAGCCTCTGCCTTCTGTGGCACGCTCCTTGTCTGGGTTCGAGTAAGTTACCAATCAATTCTACGCAGTGAACATGTATTCCTACTTATAATTGACAGTAACGTGCTTCGATCAAGCGATATTTTAAATTTGGGGCTCAGCTAAAATCATCAACATAAGTGCCAGCAAGCATTACTTTAGTTCCCAAACACGCCGTTTTTGTACGGATAGAAGTGGTGTTGGCGGTAAGTTAATGAAGGCTGCACTTAGGCGGAGCATCGACACTTGATCTTGTTATCTTGACGATAACTGATAAATCCAGGCCGAAAGTTATTTTGGACTCATTCGCAGTCGGCTGTGTGACTCTGGTTCGGATTAGGGACAAGCGGCGCAAAAAGGGGGCGTATTAGAAGAGGTGTATTACGGCGTCTGCGGCTTTGCACAGTCCTCACGAGTGTCCCGCGTTTAGTCTCTCTCTTGTCTGATGACTTGCTAACGTATCGCCTGTTTCTTTGTAGCTCCATTCCCTCAAAGTACTGGATGATGAAGTCCCGAGTATCCCACTGGATACCTTTTTAATGCAGGGAAACCCGAATACGTCTTTTCAACCCTTCCTATTGCTTCAATGGTACCTATTTTTTCTTAAAAATGACATTTGCTTTAGCCTGACAAATGCATCAAGAAGCAGTGTTCTACTCTTAACCTCCAATCTAATCGGTCTGTTGTCCAATAGACCTCACATGGACTCGCCATCCCTCCTTTATACCCTTGATTCCCTCTTGTCCTTATTGGTGACGACTTCAAATCGATTTGACGGAGGCTGTGGTGATTGTAATTGTCAAGCCAACGACATCACCCTCTCGTCCTCGCAATCACTGCCTCCAAGCAAGCCCTATGCCCTACTTTCGCTTATTGTGTCAGTCTGCTGCTTGCTCATCAAACACGTCGCATCTGGTAGTCTCCTTCACCAGGTTCGAGTGCCGCTTTCATTAAAAAAAACCCTAGGTTTTCCTCAGCCGACTAGCTGACAACAACGGGAATTACTTTGAACTGCACATAAAACCATACATGATGCCTCTCTGTCTGTGGGAGATCTCCGGTGGTCATTTTGACCGAGACGTGCATCTGCAGGAGTTCAATTCTGCGGCTTTGGCTTGGGGATATAAGTCGTTTGAGGACTTTGTGAGGTACGTGCCTGAGACCTTGTGAGGTACATGTCGTTTTAGCCAATCGCAGGAATACGGAGCATTCTTGAGGCTTACGGGAGTCGAGTTTTATGCGGGTAGCTCCACACGCACCTCACACATCTACGTCGCTGCTCACTTGTTTTCCAGAGATCAATTTCCGCAGTTTATGAAGTCTCTCAAAATCGAGGATCAGGTGAATTTCGTCTCCTTGTGGATTATCATAAGAAGAACTTTGTCTTTTGCCAGATTTTATTGCGTTATTTCAAGTCCTCGTGATTTTCTCTGGGGTTTTTAACTTCTTTCGTAACGTTTAATGTATTGTTTACCATCTCGTATTTTACCACCAACAGAAACATAATCTAGGGTGTATTTAACAAAATTGGAATGCTTTTATAGGTGCACCTTATGCATCGGAATGGGATTCACTAAATTTGCTGAATTCAGCAGCGTCCCTAACACTCGGATCGTTAACTTCGGGAACTCTGGATTCATGTTTTGTGGAAGCGCAACTCTATTTGGCGCCTTGATTTTACTCTGTTTATGAATCCAGACTTATATAATTTGCGTCTTTGTCCCTTCAGAAGGGTTTCAGGGCCCTGCGTTCTGTGGAATCCGTAGTAGGTGTCGTCGCAAACCTCATTCGTTTCATCCTTCTCTTTGTGGGTGACACCTTTGCCAGTCTCGATCGACAATCCGCTCTGATCTCGTGTCAACTCATCTCACACCTGACAATCCTGTTTCTTGAGCTCTTTTCGACTAACCCGACAGACGCCACAAAACTCCTCCTCCCACCTTCTCCCATCGCCGTTGACTACGTGGTGAAGACCGCTGCACAGCTTCTCACACAGGCCGTCACACTCAACAGTGAATTCTTATTGGTAGGCTCATTTGGGCTAATTTATTTCAACAAAATTAAAGCGGTTTCCCTGTAGTTTGTCAGTTCTAGTTGAGATTAATCCCGGGCATGACTTCGGCTTAAGAGTTCGTACAGGTGGGGGGGAATGGGTATTTTTGAAAAGGTCAATGCTTGGTGTAAACCAATCAGATTTAAAGAAACCAATAACATGTGGGTGTCAGAGCTAGTGTGGCAGGTTAACTGTACCGACTAAACTTTAGAATCAATCTATTGCGGTCCTCATTTTCAGGCCTTTGTGGGCTAAGATGTCAGTTGATTGCCAATCTGTAAACCATGTTGGCTCTAAGGAAATTTCTGTGCGACTGTGACTCGTGAATACAAATGTTGCAATTTGCATTCGTTTATTCGCTCTGTACCCTTCGCTGTTGTCTAGACTCTGTCTGACGCCATCATGGAAGAGGCGAGTCGTTTCTTGGACAATCCGCGACTCTCAGAGACCGCCGCCTGCTACGATGTTCTCGGAGGGGAGTGCGTGCGTGTCTGTGTGTGGCTGGGTCTTGCCCGCTTTTTGGCTCTGTTGGCTTCTTCCACGCAGAACAAGCCCACCTCGAGCAATGCGCCCTTCGCAGCCTATCTCAACTGGCGCCTCATCACAGTACTCATCAGTCTCATTGATGCGGAAATTGAAAGGTAGTTTCGGCACAACTAAACTTCTCTTACCCAATAGGGATCGGTTATCGACTATTGGTTTCTTATTAACTGCCCTGTCGGAGATTTTGGATTTACTTGTGGATGACAACACGACTTCTGAAGGCGATTTGGTAGGCCCACTTTCTTCAGCATTGTTTTGTGCTTGTTGTAGTTGGAGATTGCCTGGCACAATTCGACTGTGTATATGTTGTCAGAGGTAACATCACGGTTATCGTCTTTACCAGACGACGTGCATCTGGAGTTTTTGGAAAGGGTAACTTAACTCGGGTGATTGGTTTCATTGCGTAGATCACTCCAATTTTGGATAGACTCTTTCATGTTGGCGGTGGCTGCCGCTTCTCCCCGGCCATCTGCCTCATTGACAACTTCTGCAAAAGCAGCATCCTATTTTCGACCTACCAACCTCATCTCAGTCGGCACTGTAAGTGCAACAGGATGGACGCGAGTGAGGTAACTGTTCAGTAATCTCAATGGCCTTTCCAGGAAATTCGTCGATTTCTCAGGTCTCTCAATTGCCTTTGCCACCCTCGATTGGTAAAGTACCGCGCAGCGGGGATTCGTCATTTGACGGCACTGCTGTCACCAAATCGAGAGTACACTGCTGCAGAACTGCATGAGCGCCTAGCTAAGGTGCCATTCGAACGTGATGACGCGAAAGCGCGTTTGGTGGAGGAATCCTGCCTGCAAGATTGGGTCCCGCCCGTCACCGAAAACCCCACTCTGGCTGTGCAAATTGAACGACTCAAACAGACTCTTCTGGACTTGCTCACGTCAACCGAGGGTGTAGTCGTTGATCCTGCTACCAGCCATGCACTGGGCGACTGTCTAGTCTCCTTGTCTACTCGTTCTGGTATCGAGAAAAGATGCGTTAATTCTGCTAATGTGCCTAAACCCCTTTTCACTGGTGATTGCCCCAATCCCATGGCAGTGGAACAGCTTAACTCGGTGATTTTCATTTCAAATCAAATCGTGTCTCCCAGGTTAGTTGTATTCACCTTTATGTACCTACGCTCTTTTACTGACCAGTTTGTGATTGTGTCGCCACACAATACAACATCAATATGTATTCACAGCGTCTTCTGGACCTCAAGGTTGAAGGCTTGCGAATCACAAAATGTGCCTATTTCAATTTGACTTGATCTGAATCAGTTACTTGACAAATATGTTCCCTGCCATCGTGAAAACTTTTTGAGAACTCACTTAGATTTCAGAACTACCCTACCGTAGACCAATTTATGCTATTCAGCCCTAAATCCCCAAAACCGATGTGTGTTCATCATCAGGAATCAGCAATTCTAGTTATTTTTACACATTGCAAGAACGAGTACATTTAAGAACCAATGAGGCAATGCCTTCCTCCTGACACGTTTGCCAATGTGAGATCATGCTCGTCAGGCTATTGGCTGATTCTGTATAACCCGCCAATCGGAAATTTAATTTCTTGGGCGGTTGCCTCCCAAGACCCTCCGCAACATTCAAGGAATTACCGTCTTCCTGAAGCATATCTTATTGTTTATTTTGATTCTTTAGAACCGTATTTTCCCAACTTGGACCCCAGTGCCTTCGTGCTGTTATGGCCGACCCTCGGCTGTTGTCGCTTCTCTTCGGGAACCTAAATCTAACCACAGAGCAAGAAGCCTGCCTTCTTACAAAGCTCGCACCGTACTTGGCTCTCGATGAAATAACCGCTTTGAGACGTTCAAGGACGCCGGTAGGACGTGCTGTAGATAATTTTCACCATTTTCAGTCGGCACCGAAATTTGTATTTAAAAACATTCCCGAACATATGCTGGTGGACCTGTGCTCTCAGGATCTAGTCAATCTCGTCTCAAATTGCAACAAACAGCTGGACGATATGATTATTGAAATTGTGAACTGGCTGTTTGCACAGGGTTTGGTCTTGGACGAATTCTTCTTGGCCTGTAAACCACTCCTTCTTTCTGAGGTACCTGGTTCGTTGATTTGCTCCTTTCCCCACTTACTCTTGAGCCTCAATTATGATTTGTTTTATTCTTAGGTCTACTTGGCAAAACGTCTCCTACCCTGGATTTTTGCCGTTCTCTTTACCAGCTTGAAGCTCTCGGGCAGCACCCGTGGTGGTGGTAAGGGTGTCGAGAGAGCCCTCTCGTGCCTCCTCGCGTCACTCAACTCCCTCCTCGAGCACCACCCTCAACTGTCTGGGTTTCTCCAGTCGGTCTTGATTGCGCTCCACGCATACTCGCAGTGGTTAATCCGATCGGGGTTTGTTTATTTTGGCCTCGATTTTTTTGCTACATGTGCATCTTTGTAACACAAATCCCTCTCTTCTCGATAGTATTGCTCGCAGTTTGGAGTGGGAATTCAATTGGCTTTTGGCGTCGAAACGAGCCCTCGAATCAGGGTCTTCCGAAGCTGCTTGTCTCCTCTTTGAATTGGAGTGGATGAAGCGGTGGGGTGCTCTTTAGATGTACAATTTATTTCTGTCATTTTGTTTCAAAACATGCCTCAGAATTTCAATGTGTACACGTGAATGCATTGGTCTCTTGCATCCCAAGGCGATTGTGATTCCATGCACGGATATGTCTTCTAACCGGATGTCTTTATCCTTCTTTAAAGTTAATCTCATTTTAGACCCGAAAAATTGCTTCACGATGCCGCGTACCAAAACCTGTGGATTGACATCTGTGAGTCGCGGGGGGACCTTGTAGGCTTGAAGGCCGCACAAACTGCAATGGCGGAGTCGTTCGATCGTTCGACTGCCGGAGCGTCGCTTGAGGACCGCTTCCGGTAAAAACACTTGTCTATACTTGCTTGACTTGCTGATACTTGCCTTATGTTTGCCCTTGTGCAGGTATACGATCGTCCACCAATCAAACACAGGTTTTCAATTTTGCTGGGAAATGATTGGCTATCTTACGCCCTGTGTTCTCCCAACCTATCGGGAACCTCGTCCCTCGTATACCAACAAGCTAGTCTGGATTGGTCCAGTTGGGTTCTCGTGTTGCATGTCACGATTTTGTGGAATCAAAGAAATCGTTGAATATCGCAACCCAGTTTGTTATCGTGACCTCTCTCGAGGCACTTATGATGCCCAAATACCCGGTTAATTAACCTCACACTTTGAAATAAAGAACAACTTGCCTAGTGAAATCGCCCAAATTCCACTTGGTGTAATGTATGGCACCAGATTTTGTCGTCTTCGACGAACCTACTTTTTGGAATGTTGACATAAATTGCGTCGAACAGCATTGCTTCCACGTCCCCTCGGCTTCAAAAGATCTAAACTGTAGCCTCATCCTTCATTTGACGATTCTGTTGCATATCTCTAGCTCTTCTGAAAACGTTACTTAATTGCTCAACAGTAGGTGCGGTCATTTAAACGAGGTATTTTATCCATTGCATTTTGCCGAAAAATTTTATCTATTTTGTGACTGCGATACTCGTCCTTACAGATGTGCTATCAACAAAACTAACGGTCACTGGGGACTTCTTCAGGCGGATAGGAAGCTCAACGCCGGGGAAAACAATGATGGCATCGTGGAAGTCCTTCTGCAACTTCATCGTCTTGGTGCTGATAACGCCTTCTTTGAATTTGCCTCTGGTCACTTGAGTAAGTAATACGCTACTGCTGTTCCTTTTCACCCATCAGATACACTCCTACCGTTGCTGTTTTTTTACGTCAGGAAGTTTGTGGCAGTGTAGACCTTGTAAGTCGCCGAACTCGCCAGGCTCGATGCTTGTTTTCGTCAATTAGGTTTTGGGTTTGTAAGTGCAAACATCGCTTCTGCCTAGTCTAGGCTAGACACCGAGTCCTCGTCTACCGAATTCGATTGAATAAGATCTCGAGAACCGCTTTCTTGCTATGCATCACAGCTAATCCTATTTCTGTATTCCTTAAACAACATTTTGACCATTCGTTTTGTATTGGGATCAGTATCTATGCTTGTTCCGAATTACCGGCACCTTCGGCAGATTTATGCCATTTCACGTAAAAAGATCGTTGGTATTTGTTGTAGTATGTTACGCATAGCGAGAAGCTTTAAAATTTTGTCATTAATGTGGTGATTTCTCGGTCTCCATGTTTTTTTGTTCGCACGGGGTTGCTCTCATTTAGTCCAATTTAGGCAATGCCACGTTTTTTTACCATTTTTCATGGTCATTCTATGCTGACTGATTGTTCTAGAGATCGTCATGTCCCCAAATTTAATCCCTGTGGTATCTTCTCCCTCAAGTAGCTCACAATTTGGAACTCCAACCGGCTTTGCTAGAAGCCAGATACCAAGTGTCGTGGCGCACTGGTGTCTGGAGACTTCATACGTCACCCACCGTTCCCAGAGATTCCCGTCTACTTGATATTGATTTCAAGTGTCTTAAGGGTCCTAGGGTCTTGCCTTCACCGTCTCCTTTGGCGCTACAACTTCTGACCGCTCGAAAAACACTCCGTATGTTTGAGATGCTTGCTTTAACACGAAATACCCAAGTCAATATCAATTGCCAACTTGTGACCCTTGATATCTTAGATGAATCACCCGGTTTGGGAGAGGTTAGACGTGAACGACTCTCTCGGTTGGGTCAGTGGGCAGACGTGGAGCCGCGTTCTTCTCATCAGGTGGAAGACGACAAATTGCTTCACTTACTGCGTTGTGCTGTTTACCGGGAAGATTGGAAACTGGTGTCAGATATGATTGACGATCGTCGGTATGTATTACGTGTCACTTTTAATTTCCCTCAGGACCAATTTTTCGAATTAAACAGCCTCAAAAACGAGTAAACATTGATGATTTATTGATTTCAGGGCAGCTTCGATCCGTTTATTATCGAAGGATCCGTCGTACCTTCAATCATTTATTTCTGAAACGCACGCACTACGGGTCTGGAGCCAAGTATCCCGTCTTTTGTCCACCCAACCAAATTCCAGCGAAAGTAGGGTGGCCTCTTCGTTGCTTCTTCTGCAGGCTTCCATCGAGGAATTCGCAACTTTGGATGCAACTACTTCTTCCCCGTTCCTGGAAGCCTCCCTCTGTTTGTCGGAAGCACTTTCTGACTCTCATCAGGATCTGACTCCGTGGCTCCCTTTACTCAACGTCCACACACAACTGCAACTTGCTGACTTGCATGTTGAGTTTGGAGATGCACTGTTCGGCGAACGTCTGCTTAAATCGATTCAGCCGGTTGACGTTCCATGCCCCGAATTGCATCTCAGAAGGCATCTTTGTCTAGCATTGACTCGGTCGAAGTTGCAACGACTGGGCGGAGAAATTTCCCTATCAAGTGCTCGACTTATGAGTGTTTTAAAGGAAACCACGACGGTAGGTTGGCTCGTAATGTTATTCGTTTTTCTAGGCGCTGTCGGAACTTAAGCTTCAACGCGATCTCCCTGCTCGCCTACTTTTGGAATCGTACCTCTCGTGCACTGTTGTCCTCTGCAAGTGGCTTTCTGAATCAGGAACCATGAGTTGGGCAGACCTGATAGTTCAATTGCTGAAACCTGTTAGTCTGATATTTCTGAACACTAACTGCCTCATGTCGTGTCCACAGCGTACCATCTATAGCCTGTTTTAGGCCATCGATTTGGCCGATCGTTGTTGGCCTTCGTCGACAAAGCAATCACTGGTGACCCCGCCTCCCCCGTTGTACTCCTCAGCAGACGCATTGGCTGCACTTGCTGAGTTTGCCGACGCGCAGTATCAGATATTCGATGGTTACATCCGTTCACCTGAGTTTGCTGCTCGAAGCCGACTGCTAGTGGATGCTGAAGCCGATGCTGCATGTCTCACGGAGGTAGACAAGAAGAGGTCTGTCTGCTTGCGATCCCATTCGCTTTATTGGTGTACTTGCTAACGCTCATGTGATAAATCCAATTTCTGCTCACAAGTGGATTAAACTACCTACAATAATTACAGTGGGGTTAAGTACTTCGAATTTACTGTTTAAATTGGGGTTTCTGCATTTGATTAGCCAGCACTACCGCATGAATAATTCATCTTCCCTTTTCACCAATGCTTCATGAATCGCCGCTATCCGGACACTTTCGTTGTCCTTATTAACAGATTCTAATTACTTTTCACGTCAAATTAGTGGTTCATCCTCGTCTACATGTAAGAAAAATCTAATTTACACACATTTACACTCCCCCCATCTAGCCGGTTTCTCCGAATTCTCCAACGCCAATCGACTCTCGAAAGTGTGGAGTTAAGCAACCTTATTTCGGGTTTGCAGTCGTTTTTTTCGACAGCTATTCTCTCCTACTGCCGGTGCCTCGCTCAAAGTGACAAGTTTAATTTGAAGGTGATTTGCCGTAAATGCGTTTTCGAGTCTTCATGTTACTTTATGGCAAAATCAGGCGCTAGTTCTCACCTATTCCTTCACCAGACACCGTCTAGAAGGTCAAACACACGCGTTTCTATGTTAACTATGCGCACTGCATGCGCATGTTTCAGGTCTACCGTCTTGTCTCGCTCTGGCTGAGTGCGTCTGCTAAAATGGGACAAAACGGAGGCCTCACGTCGTGCGTTGGCAGCACGGAAGAGACTCTCTTCACGCCTGACTGGTTGGCTTCACTGGACGCGCACCTCGGTGGCATTCGTGTGGACAAATTTCTTCCCCTCTTTCCCCAACTTCTCGGTCGCCTCACAACACCGTCAGAGCAGAGCCCAGGCAGACCACAGTTGGCCTTCCACTCCATGTTGGCAAAGGTATGCGTTTCCGTGTTATTCAACCAGTCGACCCTTCTACTGTGGTTAAAGGTACAGCACCTTCAGTTTCTAGTGCACTAATTCTGAACACACAGAGGTTTCTGGTGTTGGTGATCTCAATAAACCGGCACGCTAGTGCTCCAAAAATTAGCGTGGTAGCATTGCGACCGACCACCACACCTGAGGCAGAGCTCCAACCTTCCTGAAACCGAGGTCTGTAGACTTTTAGTGTTATTGCACCTGCTTAATTTTGCAGCTGGTCAAGTCACTGTTGAACAAGCATCCATACCACACGGGTTTCCCGCTGCTATCTCTTGTCCATGCAGACCTGGACGATCCAACTGCCCCCTCGAGTGGTGCGACTCCCCGAGCGAAGCGCCAACGGATCGATGCGGTAATGTCTCGCCGTCGCCCCCCTCTCCTTTCCGCTTTACCTAGGTCACTAAGCTAAGGATGTTAAGGTGTTTCCGATACTTTAAGTGGGGGGGGATTTTGGTGAAGTCGTAAATTTAAACAAAATTGTACCAAAATCACCGTTAATTGCCCCATTTGAATTGATACATAAGTGCATATGTTAGCGTTTTCCACAACACAAGTGCTCGATCCTGCGCGTTCTGTAACCACTTTTCCGACTCGGTATGTCTGATCACATGTTGCATATGCAAAAAACAACCAATAAAATTCTGCGTAGGTTTGTTAAAGTCCTGTGTCACCTCTTTTTTTCCTTACGAATGCGGGGCTATAATTTGAACATCTCGTATTCCGCCAGCCCTAATTAGTAGTTCTTATCCACCCACCACAGTTATTTCGTTATTAACATTATTACCCATTGAAGACCCCCCTTTACTTTCGTCACGGGTATCATTTCACCCAGATTTTTAATTTTTAAAAGATTAGGCTGGTATTGTTTGGTCGCAGAAAACAAATTCAACGACCACTATCCATGATCGTTGCCTGATAATCGAATGGTCTCTCTAGCATACTTAATAGAACAATTAAACGTTAACTGCGTATTTAATCGTAAATCGGTCAGCGTATATGTGTTTTAAAATTGAAACCAATCATTGCTTTATTTGATGGCATACAACAGACATACCCTATGGTCTCTTTGTGGTACTCTTTGCACACCAACCCAGTGCGTCTTATGCGGCATTTCTTTTGCTTTTCAAAAGAACGATTCTGGCAGCGGCCGAGTACTCCTGGCTCGTCAGCTGTTTTCGGAGGTGTGCTGCGCCAACCAAGAGAGCGCTAGCGTCTTTTCTCAAATGCAAGCACTTGCAAAGGCCTACATCGAATGGGCCAATGTCGATGTGGAGAGTAAACGCACCACCAAAGGTTAGTCTTCTTTTTTTTGTGGTTCAAGTACCAACAGAATATATGTCGCTTTGTATAATGGTTTTTGTTTGATTTCTTGTGGAGTTTGTGTCCAATCTTCCACTTTGTTGCTTTTTGAATTGGTACTTGATTTGAAATGTTGCTTGGCTTAATTTTAAGGGGCATTTGCCTGTGTATTTCATAAAACTAATTGATTGCCTTCTTGAAATTAAACACGATACATTAAATCACAACTTCGTCGCTAATTTGTATGGAATCTTTTTAAGTATAATGCTTTATTTTAAACTTTCTTCAAGTCTAGATCCAGGTTCAATAGACCAGTCTATCAAACTTGTAATCGATACTCGATTAGAATAGAAATTTATGTAGTATCTGGACACTAAAGCGCTTTATCTACCAACAAAATATCTCGTTTTCAGTCACGTTTCATCCCTAAACTCTAGGTGATATTCCCTTGCCGTCGACTTGTTCTCTGTCGCGTCTTTCCGGGGAAGCCGATGACCAGCTCCACTTGATACCAGTTGTCACCTGTCCACCCCGTGTCGACCCCTCGGGGGCCTACCGTGACCTTGTCCGTTTAGTGGGCTTCGCTAAAACGTATCGATTGGCCGGGGGCCTAAATCTTCCGAAAATAATCACTTGCGTTTGTTCGGATGGGAAGAAGCGAAAGCAACTTGTCAAGGGACGTGATGATCCACGCCAAGACGCCATCATGCAGCAGGTATGTGCGTTCTTTAGCTGGCGGTGTCGTGATTTGCTTCCGGTGCCTTGTCACTCCCAACCTAAGGCAATCACTAGCTCCCATTCATTTGTTTTTACCCCGCCACCTGACTCTGAGCCATGAAAATTTCCTCATGTATTTAACAGCACTCCTGGCTTGCAGTATTCTCCACGGCTTTTGTGTTTATTTGTGCATAATCACTTTTTTGTATTTTTGACCAATCGACGCTTGGTGAACACGGTGTTGCCTAGGCTATCACGACCTGCTGATAAATTGCACTATAAACAGGCTTTAGTGTCACATAGATTCCCATTCCAATTGTCTACCTTGAAAATCTTCTGATTCCTTTTTGGATTCCCAATGGGGGCGCTATGCAAAGTGCGTAAATATGTCAGCCAATCCAAATCGAATACGGTTTTCTGCTGGTTCGATTAGGTAACTATGCTGTCTGACTTTGTTTCAGGTGTTTTCAGCAGCAAACCACCTGTTGGCCACTTCTACTGGTGTTTCCAAAGAAGGACGACCTGGGTCTTGCTCCACAGACATGCGCATACGGACTTACATGGTACGCGTCCCTCATTTTGAATTCCTGGAGCTGACTGCCCGCTCACAATTTCAGGTGGTAATGCACCTTTGGCCGGCCACACAGTAAACATCCGCCAACATGACGTAGAGGCAGTTTCATCACGTCCATTAAGTCTCGTGTATTTCATGTGCTGTTTAGCTCTCTTCAAGTACAGTCTTGTTGTTCTGGTTCTGCATCACTTTGGGGAGGGATTTGCTTCAAATACCGGTCTCACGTGACTTCTCCAGGTCAAGCGTAACGCTCGATTTGAGTACCAGCAACTATATACATTCCGCAGGTGGGCGAACACGCCTGCATTTCGGCCAATGATTAAATACGTGTGCTTTGCGCAGAACCTAATAGATAAAAGAACCCAATTATCAAATTTCACACTATTAAAACCAATGTCTGCTAGGCAATAGGCTTCATAATGTGTGCGTAGTATCGCAACGTGTTGTGCTTTGTGTGTTTTCACGTCAATTACCACCCACTTGAATGTTCTCCTCGTGTAGACAGCGATAGTGGAAACGATAAAAAAATGGAAAACACGCCAACTGCCCCGTGCTCGCTTGCTTGCCAAGTGTGTAACCTTACTGATGCATAATTCGCGCGTTAAACTTCACAATTGATTTTCGCAGAAACCAAGGCCCATCTGTAAGTCCGGTGCCTTGGGTCAATCCCTCTTTAACATAACTAAATCCTCCTCTTTAGAAGCATTCCGCAGTTGCTGTGTGGGACTCTTGGAACTTCCAAGTTTATTTAACGTAGATATTGCCTGCGGATTGCACAAGTTTCCCGTTTTAGGTGATTCCACTAGCTAGACGCAGTGGTTTAATCGAATGGTGCGAGGGCACTGTGCCTCTGGGTGAGTGGCTGGCCAGCGACACGTCCGGCGCCCACCAGCGCTACCGTCCTAACGACTTGGTCCCCTCCCAGGCCAAGCTCAAACTGGCCGACGCCCGCAGCAAGGGCTTGGAGCGGAGGCAAGCCGTCTTCGCGGAGATCTGCTCCAAGATTCAGTATGTGTCACCACGTTCGGTTTATGTATTAACTCAGAAACAGTTGGGAAACCAGAATTGCCACACTTGTACCAAATCACTTAGTTATTGTGATCGACTGTGTGTTTGTGCGTGCGCTTTCTGCTTGGCAAATTGGCCTTATCCTTGTTCCCTTCGGACCACGACACAGTGCTCTCTGATGCGGATGGGTATCTTAGACTCAAGCTGTGCGTCCACCCATCACACAACCCTGTTGCGCAACACGACAAAAAGCCAATTCCAGAAAAAAAAAATTTATGGCGTATTTTTAATAGTGCTGTAAATCAAGAGTGTCTTGTTTCTCCTTTCATTTAAGACCGGTTCTGGGTTACTTTTTCCTGGAGAATTTTCCCGATCCCCGAGACTGGTACATGGCGAAGCGTCGCTACACCAAATCGCTAGCGGCCTCGTCAATTTTGGGTTACCTTGTTGGCCTGGGCGACCGCCACCCCCACAATCTCCTTCTCCATCCAGTGACCGGAGACCTGGTGCACATCGATCTGGGTATCGCGTTTGATCAGGTTAGATTGCGTCAATAGAATTCGCTTGCAGTACGACGCGCTTATCAGCAAATGCGTGTTGCGTTTTTCGAGTTTTCGACCGAGTTGATTGCAATCTAGGTCCTGTGGAATGACATCAGGCGTCTTAAAAGACACTCGACTGTGGTTAGCCTTTCATCTTGGGCGTTTAAGTGGACGTTATTATTAAGGCCATATATTTAACTGACTCGCTAATGGCCTCCCTCAGTGTTCCTGATTACTCTCCATGTCCAGTTATTACTCAGCGCTCTACAAGTGAATTATTCAATCAAAATACAGAGCATGTCAGAAATCGGATTGTTTAGTTGTGGGTGCATGCCACATGCTGATGTGGCGGAAAAGGTAGGTTTCCTACACGTCACTTATGTTAATTCGGATGTGATAAACAAGAGTTGGCTTTGCGATCGCGGTGCACTGTTTATGCTCCATAGGACAAGCTCCCTATGAGTGAAGTGCAGCCATTTATTGCCATGCTTTATAGAACACAATTTGTGTGTTAAGTGGAACTGCGCACCGGGAATCCAAGTAATCAGTCGGAGTTCTTTTAGTACTTAAAACAAATCAACCAGTGACACGGCAAAAATTCCACGTATTACCAAAACAACGACAAAAATGGCTAAACACGATATTTTACTTGTTGTGAATCGTGTTTGTTCACATCCCTTAATTTGGTCGCTCCACCTCCGACACAGGGTTCTCTTTTTCGCAGGATGTTACCAGCCTTGCGGATCCTCAACGCCCCCCTCACTCGCCCGAATATTTATCTTGGATTATCTTCGCACCTAAGTCTCAATGTTAGCGCTTGTATGACTCACACATCCGAGGTATAAATACACACGCGCAAAACCCACACACGACACCGACGTGTCTGAGCTCTGAAGTAAACGGTTGTGTCCACGCCATCTCTAATCTTTTTCTTCATCGCGGGTATCAGGGTAACGTAATCGGGCCAGAGTTAATTCCGTGGCCCCGGCGTGGTTCAAGACCACATGGTGGGACCCACAACATACTCTTGTGATTGGTGGATTTGTCAAGTGGCCTTGCGAGCCCCTTCACCTGATGCACTTATGCTCGCTGTTAGGAAATTTACTGAAAATACCCATCAAGTACAATATCCGTCATCCTGGAGCCTTCTGGGGTAAACTTTTTGCTCTCTTCCACTTTCTTGTCTGAGATTTTGCCGTAAAAGCATCCCTCTTGATCTATGCAATCGGCGCACCTGTCGTTTAGCTCATTTATTATTCTGAGCCCCAAGATCATTCATATTTCAGGGGCGTCTTTTACCAACGCCAGAGGCTGTCCCGTTCCGTCTAACTCGTGACCTCGTGCATGCCCTGGGTCCGCTGGGTCTCGAGGCGGGGTTCACCAGTGCTGCGGAGTCCGCCCTGCATGCCTTTTCATCCGGATCGGAAGTAATCGTCACTCTGCTAGAAGTATGCTCTTCTTTGTCACTTTACCAAACCAGGGAGGGGAAGTTCGCAACGTACATCCTCTTCAGTGCGGCTGGTGGTCCTTTTGTGGGCGCACAGGCACTTCGATGGAACCTGATCTTCCGTACCAGGATGCTTGTCATGATTATGGAATCTTCAAGTTGAATTAATTAGACTAAGCTGATATGAACCCGGAGAGTTTGGTCCTTTTAGCATGAAACTAGTTGTGTCAGTGAAATACTGAACTGAATTCATTCAAGAAATCAATGCAATAAGTAAACGCCTTTTAAATTGTACATGGCTGCAGGAAAATCTCCTTCAGTAGTATTCGCCAAGGTTTGCTTCGACAAACTCATGTTAGGTGAGTAAAGCAAACGCCTCACCCGCTACCTTGCGTCCTGTGGTTTTTAAGGTGTTGCTTCACGATCCCCTCTACTCGTGGTCTCTCTCCCCCGCCCAACTCTGCGCCTTAGAAGCTAAGCGTGCAGAGGTCGCCGCCCACTCGACTTACCGCGGGGGCGCCGAAAACACCGCCACTGCAACTAACACCAGCATAGCAGCGGGCCTGGCCGCCAACTCCTGTTTGCCTGGGTCGAGGAGACCCAGGGGTAAGTAGCTTTAATCAAAAAGTAAACTTTCACACCTTAAAGTCGAAATAGACATGAACCGGAAGTCGCAAATCCTAGTCTTTTGTCAAAAGCAAGATGGCCGCTGTCACCCATTTACTCGAAATGTTATTAATATAATTACATAGTTATCATGGTCGCGACACCCAACTACTTGTCATACGAGTGATGTCAACGTACCGATCCGACATTTCTAATGTAGTTTCCGTTAATTTAGACTCCGTGAACCAGCTTGCCGAACGCGTTCTCCTCACCGTGCGTGACAAGTTGGCAGGCCGCGTCGGCGGAATAGGAGGCAGCGGATTGTCCACAGCTGCCGGTTCCGAGGGTCTTGGGACCCTCGAGGCAGCCGGTCAGGTCGACCTCCTCATACGCGCTGCCACGAACCCTGAAAATCTTGCCCGAATGTACTTCGGTTGGCAGCCCTACTTGTAAAATTCCGGCATTTTTTGTACATCTATTTTTAAAACCTTATGAATGCGTATACATTACTTTACAATACTTGTGCACTAGCCTTCATCAGTGCAATGATCCTTGTGCTACGTGCTAAAAGCTCCCTAGCGCATAGGTCAGGTGGGACAACTATGTGCGACCACAGTTTAGTCATAACACATCGTGACGAGCAGTGAGGTGCTTGTCTTCGCGTGAGTGTGAATCTTTGATAAAAGTGGTCAAGGCGGAAGTTCTGTGGGCTGCTGAAAAAAAATGTAATTTAAGTAACGGGTTTTTTTGCACTAAAACCGCAAAGTATCTATTGCGTTAAAAATATCGTATGGCAAAATGATCGGAATGCCGCAATGTCTAAACAAATGTTCGGAACTCGGCTTGTCCATAATATTACAGCGTGGCACAGATATTTCCAAATAATCAGATGTGTAACTGTCAAAACTGAGCAAATATTTAAGGGGTGGGTTAGGTGTTAAAGCGGTGGTTCTGACTGCATTAAAGTTTCAAGTGGCAGATAGCTCTGACGTTTTTCAGTTTCGAGCCGTAATAAAACTATTGGTCTAAGTGCCCCGGTAATTTGACCTCACAAACTATAGACTAATGAATGCGGGAATTTGCCTTGCATTTCATGTGAATTAATGGTAGACGTTCTTTTTTTACTGACTAAATACGTAGAATTGGCTGGTGTTGAAATTACTTGGTTAAATTTGGTGACTGAACAGACTGAATGAAAGCAAGGTATGGTAATGCGTTCACTTAAACCAAACAAACATTTACTACAAAGTCATGGGGATTTACATGGCAAGCCTCAATAAGTTCGAATAAAAAAGACAAGTAATCGGGTTAAGAAAATAAATATCAGGACAAAGCCACACATGGGCTACCGACCCCACCGTTGTGAGATCCCCGAGTATACACGTAGAAGTTTGGCGAAGTCTGAGGAGTTTATACATTTGTGACTCGGCCATTTCCTGCAAGTACAAATGATGCATTGTTAATTTTACATGCATAAATGAAGGTATGTGAATGAACACGGTCAGGTGACACCATTTAGCATGTTCATTTTCCACGTTAACCAATTTAAAGAAATAGAAAATGCAACACGATGCGATAGGTGGGCATGTGCATTGGGATTACGGACAAGAATCTTCAGGTTACAAGCGTACTTGAGAAAAAAAATTAATCTGAAGGAAAATAAAAAAATTACCACTTCATGAAAATGGATTGGAAAACAATTGAAGCAGAATAAAGCTAAGACGTACAATATTTCAGTCGTCCCACTTTGCCAAGGTAGAAGCCCAATCAGTGAAGGCGGACCGAATATGACGGTAAGCGATACCGGTGACACTGGAAAAATACCTTTTAAGTAAATTATTGCAAAAAACTGTACCGTGAAGTGTCTTTTCAACAGCACTAGTAGTAAGCGAGGCTTTTGAGGACGACGAAAGGGACTTTGCGGCAGATAACATTAACTGCTGGCCAGTATGAATATCCAAGAAATATATGTTGGAATTTCGGCCTTTAGAGCTTACTGCAAATTTATAATCTAACGAAATAACATTACCTGAGAGACTTTGTACTTCTTTAGAAGAATTGGGTTCTGAACAAAAAACATTGCTACAGGTCTGAAGGTACGAATGAGCAAGCCTTTTAACACACGATTTCGAAGCTAAGAATAAGTGACCGATTTTAACTCACCTGATTTTACAGTGACCGAAACCTCTTTGATTTGAAGATGAACACAGATCAATATTAACTGGCACAAAATTGGCACCGACAAATTGTCCTCATATATAACAAATGCAATGTGGTTCAAAGTTTCAAATGGTGATTCCAAGAATTCACAGGGAGCATCAGTAGAATTCATACCGCCATTCCAAAAGCGGCTAATCGTATATTTTATGTCGAATATTTCAGCATATAGCCATGCTGCAAATGCATAAAAAATCAAAGTGAAAGTGTGCAAAAAACGCCAAAACGCAACCTTCAAATGCATTTCGAACAGAGCGGCCTCATATGTATACAAAGTCGAACAAACAGTATCTGCATGAAAAATGATTCATTGTCGACTCTATGAAATTCTAATCAAAATCGAAAAATAAATACTTGGTGAGAAATTTTCTATGTCCAGATTTTTAGTTTAAACATATTCAAGAATTAATAACATTTTCATAGTCATAATAAACGATCAGAAAATGGGAGAAATAAGAAGATATTAAGCCATATTTCTGAAAAACCAAGAAATTTTGATTGTAGTAAAATGCAAATTACTGTTTACACTTGTTATGTACTTTTAACTATCAAAGACATGTCAATATTGAGAAACGTTTGCTAAATGTGTAACAGAAATAAAAACTGAGTTAAAGAATATACCCCAGATGGCTAGCTTAACTCATCTGACATTTTTCAAGATTTTTCAAGGGTAAAATGATAAGCTAAATTAGTCTGTCCATTTTTGATGTTATTCGCCGCGGATTGCCGTAAGATCCGGAGTTCCGCAACTTGTCCTTCAAGTCCGTGACATAATCGCCCCAGTATCCTTTGATGGAAATGCTGTCATCAACGTAAACTAATTAACCTTTATATATAATGCTGAATTGGAGGTTTCATCTTGTCTATTAGGTCCGAGACTTTGTAGTAGAATAACATCGATCACGCCTGAGTGAACCCTGGTTACTGACCTGACGATGACAATGACTCAGCTCCTTTTCATTGGTTACTGTATTAGATGCCTGTCATCGGTTCACTCATACACACACTAAGACACACTTGGCTGGCGTGACGCTAAAAAAAGGTCGATAAATGGTGACCCCGACGTGATCCCGACGTGATGGAACTATTTTATTTTTTGCGCCTTTAATTGGTGATCTCCGTCAAAATTTTCACTACCCTCTCATCAATTAACAGTGAGTGACCCTATTGCTGTACACCTCTATTTGGAAAACAGCATTTCAGTTAAATCTCTTCCGTGCTTTCCCAATCCTCGAGTTTGGTTCATGCGACGTGAGGCCCATTTTCGAAATCAGATGATTGCCTCCCAGTTCTCTAAATACTTTCAAGTTGTTGAATGGCTACCGAGGGATGTTGCTACAGATGTTACCGACTTGCTTGGAACAATGCCTTCTGAAAACCCAGAGATTATGGATACGTAAAATGTGGTGCAAACATCGGTGAATTCGAAATTTAGTCAGGCGTCAGAAGCAGAAATATCTCACGAATGGACGTTTAAGCGTGTCAAATGGATTGTGATTAAGGCAAACAGATTTAATAGTGAATTAAGTGTGGGGTTAGCGCTTTAAGTAATTGTTCGGGAATGCAGAAGACCTGCATGCATGCTCGAAATTTCGTGTTAATATGTATTAAAATCACAAATTAACCATCTAAATTTGTCAAAACTAAATATTTAGAAATAATGAAGCTGGAATGCACAAGTTGACAACATTTGAAATGGGACTTTTATATGGAAAATATTAACTAAATTCTCAAATATTTATTGGATTATTAAATATTTGTTTCAACTTGTGATTATTTTCTTGGTTTTGCAACTTCGGTTAGAGAATGCGAAACTATTCTCTGGTACTTGTTAAATCATGTGAAAATATAAATAATAGTTCGCTCATTTAAACTAAACGGTGGCAAATAATAGACGGGAATAGTCAATATCAACGTTGAATTTTTCGCATTCCTTTACGAAGTAACTTGCAAAATTTAAATTATATTCAATGGATTACTCGTAACATCACCTACATCATGTGTTTAAACTAATACTTAAATTGAATCACTCTTTCTTGTTTACTTGCCCCGTCGAAAATCGCTCAACAGTCCGATAAAGAATCGCAGCAAATAGCAAACATACGACTCTGTTTTAAGCCTTTTAAGATCCCGGTCCTCTGCGATGTACCACACTAAGTATTCGTTCATTCATTTTCGAACTCAAGCGGTGCCAAGTTTGTCGAGCAATTTACAGTTTTGCTCAGGCAGATAAACCGACACCTGATTTCAAAACAGTCAAAAGCTTGACAAGTATCCAAATGTTTAAAAGTGTGCAAATATATGGGTCTGACAATGACTACAAGCTATTTCTTGCAGAATGAAATGATAATATGGCCGAATTAAGTTGAAATTAAAAGCTTTGAGATACTCTTTAACTTGAGTCTGCCGTTATATATCATGGCTAGACATCTTTTTCAAATTCGCGACAATTTCAAAAATGCAGAGGCAAATGTATTTTTGAATATAAGAACCTTATGAGTTCCTCCAACCATCATTACTAACCAATACTTTTTGGTATTTTTCTGATGCTTCCTTTCAAATCTGATTTTTCCAAAAACACCCACTCGAAATTCGGCCATTGTACCAGGAAGGCAAACACAATCCCACCGTGATAGGCTATTCTTCTGCATATTTGTGCAATAATTTTATCGTAACTGTTATTTATTGTGGCGTTTTCTGTTAAAAGAAATACTTATGCGTTGTTGAACGGTCCGGATTGTCTCTTTACTTTTTTGAAGTGTCAATTTGTGCGGCCAGGGACGCGTCTTTAATGTCTTTTGGATTCTTTTTGCTAGCGCATTTATCCTTCAAGATGAAAGAAATCAAAGGTGCTTTATAATTCCAATTAGTTGGAAATTTAAGGCACAGTATTTTACAGATGCAAAAACAGGTTGGAAGCCATTCAACACATTTGAAAAAAATCGGTTTAGACAAAACTTTACAATAGCCACAATTCTTTTAGACAAAAAGCAGGCTTAAAAATGCCAGTGATAAGCTAGTCTTGTTTAGGCCTTGCCAAGACTGTAAAATTTCTTAGCCTGTAAATTAAATCTGTGATTTAAATTTTTAAAAAATGCCTTAGGACAGTCGCAATTAGACTGCTAATTGTTTTCTATATTAAATGGGCTAAGGCTGCTAGCATAAAAGTAGGGCAGGCACATGATATATTAAGATTTACGGAAGAACGTGGTGAAAAAACTATTAACTTAATGAATGAACAGACAAATTCTTAAAGAATACTATGGTTATTCCAGTGGATTGATTTGCACCAACGTGATTGAAAAGATTTTCTAATTTTCTACTTTACAGTAGCTTGTTTAAAGGCCAATCATGTTGCTCAGAGCAGCAGATTGTAATGAAATTGTAGCATTTATGACTGCAGAGAATATAACTATGCTGATCTGCTGACGAAGGAATGGTACTAAAATCCGGCCTTTCAGCATTATGAAAAAATTAAAAAGGCACTTAAATTTTGCCTGTAAAAGTTAAAACATTCGGACTGAGATATGCGACAAATTGACGAACTAAGCAGCCATTCTAATTTAATTGTCATGTTTTGCGTCCTCAGTTATGATTAAAAACTACATTACACCATGCCCTGCCTGAAAATAAATCAGTCGTACAGGACAAAAACATCAATTCGTCATTTGTAATGTACCTTCTGATTTTATCCTTTGCTACATGGAAATGAATTTAACACCTTTAGATCGTCAACAAAATTTCGCAAGGTTGAATATTATTATAAACGCTATGGCCCTTTATAGTATTTCGTTTTTCATAGTATATTTTTGAAGATGCTTTTGCTAACTTTCACTAGTGAGCATGTTGTATTCTTAAAATCGTAGACAAACTCAGTTCTTTAATGCAAATGTCAAGCACTTAAACATCTGAAAGAAGTCGTTACTGATATAATGTCTTTGAGGGTTTCCCCACCGTAACAGTTTTCCACTGGACACATGTCACTGAAATATTCAAAGTGCTGAATTTCATAACGCGAAATACAACCAAGACCTCAAGAGTGTAAGGATATTGTTGGGTGGGTGGGAGAAGTGAGTGGGCGTTAAAAAGACTCAATGTTGACAAGCATGCCAATATTGCAATTAGAGGAAATCTGATGTGCAATAATTTCTCTGGACAATAAATCAAGTGGTTTTAATAACAAATTACCGTTCTCCTATTGTCAAGTTTGCATTTAATTCCTTTCGGTAGTTAGTATATATTGGAGACGCTTTCATGGCATTTCCAATTTACTAATATAATGAGTAACAGATTTCATCGTTTTGATTTGCTGTAATTTTAGAGCAATTAACTGTAGCCATACCTACATCAGCTTAATCGGCACATCCTTGTACATGATCACATTCGATTAACAGCGTTTTTGAGTGCTAATCAATCTGAATAAATCCTGTCAAGGTGACGTGTAACTTGCTAGCATAAACTTACATATATCATGCCAGGTCGACATATGGAACACACGAGTCTGAATGCGAAGAAGAGGCTTCACTCACCATTCACAATCTAGAACCTTACTTCAGGGGCCGTCCATCCAAATCCACGCTGGTTTCATCGCTCATAATACACTGCTGCTCATAGTTGGAACCATTCGAAATAGAAGAAAGCAGCATGCTATTTTTATAACAGAGGTTTGCAGCAATAAATTAATTCATTTTTAATAAAAGAGAGGGTTGTTAAATCTTCAAAAGCAGTAACCAACCAGCGAGGAAAACGATGTTGTTGCTTTCTGTATTAAAGTCACTTAACTTAATTGCTTGCTAGCATTACCCTAAAACATCCAGTTAAATATTTTTTTTTCAAAGCGTAAGGTCAGCAGTAATTGAAAGCGGCAGCGGATATTACCACTTCTTGTGTCATGCCACCGAACATGCTTTTGTGTGCATGCGAACTTGAAAAGCGGCTGATGAAAAATAGAAACAAGTTATTGAAATCAATATTCCATTAGGCAATATTCATTTACCTACAATCGTTGGCAGTCAAATGCAGACTTAATTCACACTTAATCAGTTTCCTGCAGCCCACGGTAGGGTTTAAGAACCACACCTGGCTCGACGATAAATACTGACGAGTCCGGACCAAGAAAGAGATTTAATGCACTTAACATGGAGGTCAACCAATACATTAATGCAATATTAGCATGATTGTGCAAGGTAACAAGTCGTTAGTTTAAATTATAGGTCAATGCCATGAGCTAAAACGAAGCTGGATAAGTGAAGTACATTCACGTAAATCGATTGCATCGTGTTCGCTCACACTTGTCGTATACACTAGCTGATCCACAGGGCTTTTTGTTGAGATTTTTAAAAAGCCTTGTACATTAGGTCATTTTTTGTGTAAGCCTTAAAGAGATAGTGATAAGCCCTGACATAGATTTCCGATTAAATCAATTTGATGCTGGTATCTAATTAGAGGTAGCCCAATTAGTCGCCTACATAATTTAATTTGAGCAAATTGGACAACATTCTATACGAAAACTTGTTTTTCTCTCAACCTTAGGGAAGTGGTGACCTTTTGTTTTCATGTTCGGTGGTTTAATTCTAGGAGTGTGCTGACTAGTGACCCACAAACGGTACAACACCGACAAACAGTTAGCGTCTGTGGCAAATGTGCTTAGACCTTATTTTTTAAACTCTAAAAATTTTAACAATCACACAAAACGTATTGTTATGGATTTTTTAATTTAATGTTAAATTCGAAATGCAACCATTTTTTTCATGTACTCTTTAAAGGTCTCTCCAAAATGATTGGCTACTATTGCCTGCAAAGTCCTGTTAGCTGTCAAATCAGCCTGGCATTTTTTCAACCGGGATGCCTAGGCGCTTGGGCGGTCGCCTACTTTTTGGTTGTGGTCCTTGCCGGCCGAAATGGGTAAAATTAGTTGACAACATTTATACAGACAACCAATCAGTACGTTAAATTTCTCTGTAAATAATTTTTGTAAATGAAGGAAGGAATCGATAAACTGGTGTGCCATTGTGCAAGGAAACCGGATAAGCTGGATAGTATTGCAAAATATTTGCACAAGCGGTTACTTTCGGATCTACATCACCGAAATTATGCGTATGCTCTTTCGATCTTATATTTTCTGTAGGAACGTTAATATAACAATGGAAGCAATCAGTGCTCTTGTTAATACATGCTACCGACTCAAACTCAACTTGTTTGACTCAAGTTTTCTGAAAATGGTCCTGTTACTACTAGAACAAGATTTACCAGAACTTCAATTGCTTGGTACAAAATCGGTAAATGTTCCACCACTTTTACATTTTAACAGTTTTTGGGGTTTTCGCAAATTGAGGAGGATGCACCTAGTTACCATCGAGAGTATGACGATTTGGTAGACCATTTTGCCAGAATGGCCTATTCTAAACTTCCCAACGAGATTGAACGAAAAAAGTAAGCATTTGGTAGATCACTTTTTTTCTATTAGAGTTCGCGTCGCGGGAATCAAAGGACTTCAAGGTGTTGTAAGAAAAACAGCTAAAGGTCAGCTTAGAATCAATGCCCTCCAAAGCATGGAGAAGATTGTTCCTGCATTGCTCTTCAACATTCATGAAAGGTAATAATTTGTTAATCTTACTACCAGTTAATATTCTCTCCACTTGCACAATTGGCCAACTAATTTCGTTCATTGTAATGCTATAGGCCACCACAAAGCAATGAGACAGATGAATCTGAGCCTGGGTGTCAAGCAGTTTTTGTGTTTAAAGATGTTGCTTGTCGCGCCTCCTTCACAAACATTATTCCAGTCGTTTCCACAATGATTTCGTAAGTTTTCCAGGTTCTTCGAAAGTTATTTTACTTTTCTGTTTACCATATCCTAGCTTTGGTTTCTGAATTCATATTTGCTTCTCATTGACTCCCAAACTAATTTAGAACCATTCAACGGTCATCGAATGTTTAAAATAACTAGTGGTATGTGATTTAAGGTAGAATTTGTTTACCTGGGGAGTTCGCATGCTAATATTAACCGTTAATGTGTCGTACTTACGGCGCCTTCATTCTGTAATGCTTAATTGGCTGTCCACGTGTTTCATTTCAGCCACTTCGACCATCACAAACTCTGGACTCCCAGCGATTTTCCTCTTCTTGTTTTTGGCTACCTGTTAGATTCCATTAAGGTAATCAAATTTCATTGCCTGACGTGGTCGTTTAATTTAGCACATCTCAAGTTTGCAGGTCCTACTACTTTTGCACTGAAAACCATTCATGATTTTATTTAAAACTTAAATTTAAATTATTTTATTTTGCTTGCTTGTTCATCCGTGGGCATTCTTCTAATGCGTGCCCAGTTCTCCAAATCCAGAATTTTCATCCTCTTATTACTGCTTCCGACACATCCGACACAATTATTTATTTTCTCTCTTCCAGAATATGCAAGTTGCCCATAATCTTGTAAAGGAACTCATTAATTATCTCCGGAGAAACGACACAAGATTAACTACCCTTCAGCGAATTTCTGTTGTAATGGTATGTATTATTAACAGTATTTATTTGTTTTAGAGTAAAAATGCATTATTTCGAAACTACTAATGTCCGTGTTGTCATTAATTATCCAATAAGATTTTATGCACACATCCTGTTTGGCAGTTGCCCATAACGTGGTCCTATTCTTGTCTAAATCATTTGGGACTTTTTTTTCTTATGTTCTTTCACGTAGTCATATTTTCACCTAAATCATTTGGGAGTGCTTTCAACAATCAGGATTGTTCTTGTGTGTTATAGACAGGCCTGGTCAGGTGCCAAATGTCTGATTTTTTTATTTTTCTTGTCTAAAGAGGTGGCTGTGACACTGATGAGTGGATTTGCCTTAAATATAGTTAAAAAAAGGTAAAATTGGCTATCTATTGATGACATTTTCTTGTATTAAAATGTTTTCCCTAAAACCCACTCAATTTGTGTGCAAATTTGCTTGCTAAAGGGAGCAATGTGTTGAGCCAGTTTGGTTCAAATTTATTGCGCTGTTGTGCCGTTAAAATTCAGTGTCAATAAGGTACAATTTCGAGCGTTTGATGCTTTTTAAGGCAGCTTTTTGCTTTCTGACCAAAATCAACGCAAACGAGTTTTTGTTTAAAACCTCTTTGATTGTATTCTACCGATCTTGAGGAAAATTGACGAATCGGAAAAATCAATTAATCGAATCACATGATCACTTTGTAGGCAGTGTTGTCCTTCGGGACATCGTTATTTGGATAGTTTTAACAATGCAGGACGTCTTGATATTTTGCCTATGTCTGTGTGGTGGTAGTGCAAGGCCAGCTGTAACTTGTTAATCTGTGTTTTCCCAGAAATGCATCCAAGTGTACAATTTACGGGTTCATGTTGCAAAGGTCAACTGCGCTATTTCATGCTTCTCTTCAGTAATCCAAAGAGCGGTACTTTGGCAAATGTAAATTTTTTTTGAGAAAGATGTGTGTACTTTTGGCTACCAAAGAAGAAAATCACAGTCTAGATCTGATGTTTTTTGCACTATGCGTGTAAGCCTCTTACAGACGTTAGTTCGTCTTGAGAGAGCTTGCATTTCTTTTCGAATCAATTGCAATAGAACGGAATGATCTTATTACTGGGCACGATTTAAAGTGATATCATCCTCTTGGGAATTGAGCTGCTTTTTTTCGTGAGGTATCCTGTCCACAAAATCACATTATCTCCGCATTATTTGCTTCCTTAATAAAACAGAACACGACTTCAGTGCCGTTTATGTTTCGTAATCCTAGAGCTAGGTGATAAAAATTCTCCGATTTATGACAGCTAATTGGCCAATCTGATATCTGGTACTGACACTGTGGACTGTCTAACCGCGAAAATGGATGTTTTGGCCCTGTTTACTGAATTCCTTTATTGCCTCAGATTGTTATTGTGTGAAAATACTTCACCAACAGCTCCATTTTCGATGAATTAGTGAATTATGCCTACTTTTTTTCCACTTTCGACTGCATCAAAGTTTCTTTAGTTGTATTTTCGTTGTTTGGGATGAAAAAGCAAGAGTATCGCATTTCCGCTGTAATCTATAACTTATGCTGTGTGGTTTTTACTGTTCTGTAGGTCATAGATAAGACCATCATTACACTTGCCAAGGGTGCTATTGGACCGGACGTCTTTCACAACTTTAAAGCTCTTCTTCAGGTATTTTCATCTCTTTTTTGTAACTCAATCATTGGAGGGCACAGGCATGATACGGAATTCGCTCAGATGTAGAGAAGCTGGTGTGTGATGTTTCAATGAAAGTTGCGTCAGTCAGAATGCTTTACACCTGAGTCGCATTGCCGCGCTTGAAGCACGAGTGTATCAGTGGGTGCAGTGAAACTGTGTAGATGAGTAATTGCCTGCACGTCTCCACATGACACGCGTACTTGTGTCGCGGAAACGCCAATTCTTTGTAGAATCGTGACTGGGAGGGTCAACTGCGTGGGTGAATCGTCGTGCTTTCCAGCCTCTGCTCGAACCCTACTTTTGGTCAGGCAGCACCACCAAACACCGCTGCCTGTAAATTTGCATAACACGTGCAGTATACTAGGCGTGAGGCTTGCAGAGCAACCCCCGCAAAATTTATGCCTCTAAATGAAGTAAATTGCGTCTAGAGACAAAACAGCAGGTCTAGTGGTAGCGGCAGCCTCGGGGTGATCAATTTATTAGTTTTTATCATTTTTTTTTAAATTTTGTGTTAAATACGTTTTGTCATATTTTTTCTCAAAATCAAACCTAATCTTTTAATCACCCCGTTAGCTTAAGGGTGTCCTCTGTGTAGAAATGATTGTTAGGGAATGTCATAATTAATGCTAATTACACACAACAGATAATTTCAACTCTCTGGTGTCGTGCCCAGCAATTTGCTGCCACCGAACCCACTTATTGAGTCCACCACTCACTCGCCCCCACACTTAGTCGAGCCGCAGCAATAAATCAACTGGAGGATGGCTGGCTGGCTGGCGTTCTATAATTACACCACCGGACTGTCCACGTCTCTATGGAGACCTGACTGGAGTCGTTACAACTTGACTAGGATGTCTTGGGAATTCCGTTCCTTGCCCCCGGACTGTCAAGTTGTCAAAGCTTTCCATCTGTATCGAATTTGTTTCCTTCACTAAGTTTTCTATTTTATGCAAGACTAAAAATGCCCCACACAAAAACAGGCAAATCAAATAGTGGTGTATTTGGCATCGTTTAAATGAATACATGGGTTTCAAATTTGCAAATTGACTGATTTAAAACTGCGTGAATTACCGAGTTACAACAGGATAACAAGGGACATACTACTGATCCCGCTAAACTCGAAATGTTATTGGCAGAAGCAGTTGGCCGCACGCGAATTACGTTGGATGTGTTTACTTGGTAATCTATTTGAGCAGGACACGTTGCCTTTAGTAAACCGTCATGAATATGATGGTACTAGCGTGTCTAGGTGTGATTCTCGCTTCTCACCGAACTCAAACAGCGCCGTTTTTATGCTTCCACGTCCTCAAACTTGTAGATCCTAAGATCCAGCATCGAAAAGACTTCGAAGGGCGTAGGAGCTGACGAGCAGCGTTTCCACGATGCCATCATGCACACCATCGCCGAGTTCGCCAAAAACCTCCCAGACGCTCAGAAAATTGAGCTTCTGAAATTCATTCTCAACTTTGACCCTCTACCGAGGCAAGTGTAATCACTTTGATGGCACTGCTTTATCCCCTAGAGTAGTTTCACTGAATTTACTACAGACCTTCTCTTCTTCGCCATATTTTTTTGTAAGGTACCTGCGAAACTGGTGTAAAGCTATTTATTTTTCTTGGTTTTTACTACCTGAAATAAGTGTCCCTCGTCCATATTCATTCCTCGTTAGTGAAAATAATTGTCCCAATGACTGTCTAAAAACGACCTAATTGATTCTTGTGAAAGTCAAAAAATTCAGCGCGCTTCTCGTGGTCTGCAGATCGTTAATGCCCTGTCACTGACGCCCGAGTCAGATTAGGCAATTTTTGAAAAAAATGCGTAATTTCAGGCGGCCTAACCCGCTTCTCTCAGAGTAGTTATTTAGTGCATCCGTCATGAAATTAGTACGTGTTTGCATCGGAAGGCGTTGCCAGGATGTAAAAAGCCACAAAAGACATTTTAACGACTGCTCTTCGTGCCTTATTATCGAGTGTATTTTCAGCATGACTTGATGGATGCACAAGAAGTGTGCCTACCTCAAAATGGGTATAACAGTCCATCATACTTTGTCTCTAAGCGCACAGCCAGGGTATGGAAATTAATGGGCGTGTGGAACAGCTTATCTACATTTTGTCTGCGCTAATATCAGGCGTCCGTCGATGCAATGCCGTGGATACTCTACGACTGGACACAGTAATATTACGAGATATCGCCGGCTTCGCATTACCTTTTGGGACGATTTTCACACCAAATCGGTTTAATAACCCAACATTTTTGTCCTAATCTACTTGCAAAAGTTGCTACATCACGATGTGCGTTTTTGTTCCAACTCGCTAGTAAAAATTACGGTCGTGGCTTCAGCAGTGGAAGTGCGTTTTGCGCAAGAAATTCCGATTAAGTTTAATACTTTGGATCGCTAGGTTTCAGTTAATACTTGTTTAAGAAACTTGGGTTCCTGTGTTAAGATAAACACGTGGACAATATTTACTTGAGAACAACGCAACACTTCGGCCGCTTATGTTGTCCTAAATGTTGACATCAATTACTGATATATTTGTTCAAGCAATATGTTTAAATGAGGGACATGGTGAATTAGCAGATGGGCAAACAACGGAGAGGGTCAGTTCGGAAAAACAAGATAAATGGCACAGAAGATGTTTTCTTTATATTAAAAGAGATTTGTATATTCCACCGTCGTCTCCACACCCTTTTTGTTCTAATTCCTTCTCATTACGTCTGGTGGTGTTGATAGTTAAGTCGACGTTTTTTCTCGAATTTAGGGACTTAATACATCCCAAATGAGTTTGATTTTGCAGCAAAATCATGCTAAATTTTGCTAACTATGATGCGCCCTCTTTACTATTCGTTCATTTAAATACCTAAGGACCTGTTTCGTAAAGGTTCGTCTCAAGTTAAGCCAACCTGGGTATCCCATATCCTCATTTTCAGTGGTCGTTCGGACAGCAAGGATTACTCAAAGCCAATGGTCAAGGTGTTGGTGAAAACGATGCTGACGATGGCCATCCAATATCAAACAGTCGCCATCTCCAACGCCATCGACTTTGACTTCCTGCGTCTCCTACTGCACGGAGTTGCCCTCGACCCAGACGCCTCTATCCGTGTGTACGTTCAGAAAATCCTCCATGCTCTCATTGATCGACACAACAATGCACCGAAGCTGCTCGCCGTCAGGTCAGTGAAATCTCGATTCTTGTAATTTTTTTGCCCCTTGTGTGTGTGTGTGTGTGAATGCTTCGACGCAATTAAGAAATGTTTGTACAGTCACCGCTTCATTCAGTGTACGTCAAAACCCGAGTCTGCGCCTTTTTGGAAGGTAAATTGGCGCAGAAACTTGACATATGCGGAAATCGTTAATGTTTGCATTGCAATTAAGTAATTTTCGGTACATCCGGTGCCTTTGACTTGCACAAATGGTGAGCAATTGCTTGTTTATTCCAGTCATTCGATTTGCTCTGATTAAACAACGTCTCAAATTGTTGCTAAATCTACGTCTTAATCAGATTGCTGTTTGTCATTGAATGCAATCCTAGTGCTGTCGACACCAGTCTTTGTAAATACCGTCGCATTATCGCTTAGTTTGCTCCCAAATACCATCAACATTAAGTTATCCCACCGAAGTCAGGGTTATAATTTCTTGGTTTGGTGTTGTAAGTGGGTTCTCGTGGTAGAAATGTAACCACTCAAACTGTTTTTTTGCGTAGAATTTACCCTCCTGAAGAGGTCAAAAGCGTGTACACACTGGAAAAGCCTTCTCGACAGGACATTCTGTTCATGAAGAAGGTGAGTTAATGCTATTTTAAAAGACCAGTGTCCTTGACTCGATTAAACCTCAAATTTGTAAGATCATCCTTTCTACTTATTCGCACCTTCTTTACACCTTGTCAAAACGTCTAGCCGTTGAAACGCACCATTTCACTGCACAATTTTGTCTACGCCTTGTTGTTTTACACTTTTGCGAACTGTTCTGCGATTACTACTTACGTGATTAGCTCATACGTCGGTGTTGCACTTGTTGATCCCTGCATTTTACAGAGTTAGCGCATTATCTCAGTAAAGTGGATAGTTGCACGCGTTAAAAGACAATTTGGCTAGGCTTGAATTGGGTGCTTCTGAACATGCTGAACGTCGTAGACGTAGGGGAAATTAAGAATATGTTAAGTCAAGAGGGATTTTGAGGACAGGTGAAATATGCAAGCCAGAATGTCGACAATTAGGCGTATCTCCATATCGTCCTTTGGAGAGGTGACGCGTGGTGAATGCTGGATCCACAACCGTCACATTTCACGCTTGCCCACTTCCCTAATGCGGAACCCACTCGATAATACCACCAAACATAGAGTTATACCTCATTGCTTCCGCTTAGTAACTGAATTGCCTCAAATCCCTAAAAGAGCCACCTTACCAGCCTTAGGTAGCGTAGAAGTTGCACTCCTATCGGATTTCGAATCTGAGTTGCTTTGGATTACTAAATCAAAGTTTGCAAAAAAATCCCCCATGAGTAGGAATAAGTTTGTCTCGCGTTCGATTCGATGCCAGAGAGCATGTGTCCACCCACACAAACTAAATGGCGCGCTGGCATTTTTTTTTTAAACCGTAATCTATAAATATGATGACTACTACTGGATAGAATGTGACTGGACGTGACCCACTTGCTTTCCTCTTCTCACAGACGGGCTTCGTGTTGACGGAGAACATTTTCCACCAGATGTTGGACCCAAGCAACAAAGTTGACAACCTTGAACACTTGATGTGCACAATCGGCCTGATAGCACTGGAAATGGGCGCAGAAGAAGTATGTTGGTATTTTTTCTTATCGTCGTGTTCAATTAAAACAAAGACCACCCCCAACGTGAATGCGTACTGAAGGATTGAGCGTGTGGTCACCTCCAGAACACTCTACCTCAGTTTAGAAGCCAATCTCAGTAATTTTAAAGTTGAATTTCCTGTCAAAAATGTATTCATCTCACCGAAAACCTTTTCCTTCAAATAATTTTGTTACAGGTCATGCGGCATGCCTTAAACAACCACCACCAAATGGATTATTTCTTGCAGCAGCAAACAGAAAGGCGTTATTGACATGTCCGTTCCCGCCATCAGGGCAAAGGTCCAATGGCTATTGTGTGTGTGTATGTGCGCTTTCTTTCTCCTTCCAGTATAATTATTAATCTGGATCACTTAATTGCCACCTGGAATACATAATTGGCTATTCCTTAATGACTTTTAGAACGCCGCTGGGAGCTTTTAATGAATGACCGGTCATGTTGGGACCAAGCAGTTTGGTAATAAAAATGTTGCTCTTGCGCTTTTAACATCCTCGAAGTGAAATAAGAGTCGACTTTGCGGTTTGAGTAATGAACACGCAGGTTTATTGGCTCATATAGCCAGGGTGGTCAATCAGTTGTGCAAAATCGATCGCATTTGCGATCATCGCTCGCTTTCGCTTGGTTTGCTCGCAGGTCCTTTCGGAGTTGCTTCGACTGGTGCTGGCAGTCCAACAAAAGACGCTAGAGTCGACAGACCACCTTCCCTTGCCGCATCTCTGTGCGATCCACGCTGTTCTCGCCACGGTGATGTCCATAATTGTCCCAATATCACGTCTCAATGAATCCCTCCTCTCACACGTCCAGTCGGTACGTCCTTCTGCTATCCCTCATGGTCACATTCCTTGGCTAAACATTTTCGCCTTAGTGACCAAAGCCTTTGATGTGTGCCGCAGGCGCAGGAATCGTCTTCTGTCACTAGGCTGCTTGCCGTTAAACAAACCAACTACCAAAAGCTGCCGCTGCTGCTGCCTTGAGATGTGAAAAGAATCCTGCCAGCGTGAATTAAAATCAAATCTCTGACAAATTAGGGTTATTTTATGCAAAATGAGCAGAAACAAAACTTCATCGTAGGATTCAGCCTAACTTTCCTGCTGTTGGCAGCCAGTGCGACACGGGTTGCATTCCGTCACAAGTCTTGTGAACGTCAATCGTTGGGGTGTGCCACCACAACATCAGAATTTTCGGAGTCCCCATTGGGCGATAAGTCTGGTTTTTTTCAGAGACCACGTCAAATACCAACTAATTTGTTGTAAATCTTAGGCTGTTTTGCATGTAGATACGAATCGGCGTCACTCAGGGTTTTGCTTTCAATCTACGCAGCTCCACATCTGCATTGCGGCATTTTTAGTCGCCTTTGATTTGCGTTTCGTTGCATGGCAACCTTTGTGTCACCCCGCCCCCAATTATGATAATCTCATCTGCATTTTAATTCCACAAACGCGTACCCCTTCACCAACAGCCTCAAGTGCCGTGCTAGCCCCACCTTCCAACCCCCCCCCCTCCCTAGTTAACACAGTCCCTAAAATGCCCCGGAAGATTATACAGTAGGGGATAAAATGGATGCCCACCGTCTATTAGGGTTAAGTCGGCCAAGTGTCCGTATGTGGGTGAGTGAGCAGAGAACAGGTGTCTGATCGCAGTAACCAATGCAGTGGGGCTAAGTCATTGCCACCCTCAGGTCGATAAACAGGCTTCACTCATGCGCGATCGCTCACAATCCACTGACCTTCAACGCATTCTTACATGTTTCTCACATAAGCTTCGTTGGCCAAAGTTGCCACCTCAGGTTTCTAGTTAGCGATAAGAGAAGGTAACAGGCGGAAACTTGATGCTCCCGATTTCGTGAATAGCTTTTTTTAGAATCCGCGTAGCACTGACGATCGCATTGAGATGCGCCTTGTCTGGCAGTATCTCCAAAAGTCTGCAATTTTGAGGTCGTCCATAAGTATAGACTGGTTAATCGCCACCTACTTGTTCCGTTTTATGAATGGGAGCGTTCCCTTTAAATATCCGCACATTCAAACGAGGCAAATCACTCGTTGTTTGAATCTGCCATTCAAAAACGTGTAAAGCTCAAGGGTACACACCTGACTAGTTGCAACCGGTGGATATTTCCGACCAAAAATAACTCTGGTGGAGGTCGATTTTGACGGAAACCTGGTCCTCGAGGTAAATACTTCCGCATATCGAAATTGGACAGTCTACAAGCTGCTTTTTTTTCAAGATTTCTACCCTCTAACCATTTTCTATAGTTTTATACGATAATGCAGTACGATGCCTTCTTATATTCAAGAGCCTTAGGGTGCCTTCTAAGATCACACACAACAATTCAATTACTTCGTTCACATGGTGGATTGCAATGTGAAAACACTTAAAACCTATTTCATGTAATTTCTCTGCTAAACATCCTTCTAGTAGAATGTTTCGGCAGTTGAGTTGCGTGATTCTTGCACGTGACTCCTGCAGTTTGCTTGCAAACACCAATTTGGTTTGCAGTAACTGATAAGAGGGCTCTTCTTATTCACGAACCTTTCTTCATTCTGTAGCTCTGATGACCTTGATTTCCCTTTAAATCTTCTTTGTTTTCAAGGTTATCCAAACGCGAAAGGAGAAAGCGCCGTACCTCCTTCCAGAAGTTGCTTTCAACCGAAAAAATACTCAGGAAACGTAGGTTTCTTCTGCTATCTTCTTCATGCAAAATCTAGCGATTAATTTGCGTCTCATCTCATCTTCTTTGATCTTTGCGCCCTGTGATGCTTTTCAGCCTCCTACATTTATTTCGTCAACAATGATAACACTTGTGCCTGAGCATTTTACGTGTCACTTTGTAGACAAACGCGGTCTGTTTTGTAGTTTTTCTGAGCAAGCCTACAAAAATGAACCGTCTCGTCGTGCCTTTTGGGCCTCTAAAGAACTCACCAATCTGGGTCGTCCGATTTTCAGCCGGGCAATTCCATCAACTCCACTAATTGTTTTAATTATTCCTGTTTTGTGAGAATGTGCCTAATTTTCTCCATTCTTGGACGTAAAAACCAGCCACGTGATTATGTGCACCAAGAAGTGTGTGTGTGTGTGATGTTTCGGCATGATTTTTTAAATATGTTCTGCAACTCGAGCGTTTTCTCCTTCTTGAGAATCAGTTTGACGCGTTTTGGAGTCGCAGATGAGAAGAGCAGAATCTCTTCGACTTGGGCTCTTTATTGTCTGAAGCTATAGCAATAGCAAGATTGAAGTTGGATGCAAGTGTCAGTGGTTTAAGAAGGAAAGTATGCCAAAAAAATACGAATCATATGACCCCCTAGCAAATTACAATGACGGTTGTGGTAATACTTACATTAAACAACCACTCACGCATCACCTGAAATGTCAAAATGCATGGCCACGTCTTTGAACCTCCTTATTCCCTGAACGTGGAGTCAAATGGATGTGAAATGTTCTCAGCAATGAGACCTCCCATGGAGATTCATAGTGCCTAAATCATGTTATGCAGGTTCCACACTCACCATCCACTCATCTGACGCAGCTTGTCAGTCCCCTGCGAAAAGCTCACCTTGCAATCCACCACACTAATTGGTGTGTTCAGTGCACTAAGGCTAGCCCCGTGACTCGTGTGATGCGTAAAGTACAGCAAACGCTAACCTCGTGGCAACGCCGACAAATTTCTTAACCGCCTGTGGCTCTCATGAACTCAACGAACGAGCACCACTGTACTTTGGCTCACCATAGCTTCTTCCAGCTTCTTGAACACCCGCACCTTTGGCCCTGCAGCACACCTTTCTTATTTTTCCGATTGTAGGCGATTTGTGTCCTTTTAGTAACTACGGTTGTGGTGGCCCTATTGACACTGAACGTTAATTGGTTCTACCTTTGCTACACTTCCTTCTGTCGCCACTTTAGTTATCCCGCCCAACTGGTCATCCCCGAGGACATGCTCTTCATTCTTGCGACCGTCAAGTCAGCTATGATCCAAGTAGGATTCGACGCATCCACACTGGACATCCCCTATCCCGCATTCGATCCCCTGAAGGCCCTCCAGTCCCTGCGAGTGGTCATGATGGGCACGAGGATGAACGAGTACAACACGTCGGTGGCGGGCGGAGCGGTCAGTGGACCCTCGGATTACGGCTCTATGACTCGGTGCAACGGCTGGGGCGCGTATTCGGGCACCCTGGGCAAGGGCGGTCGTCCCGGTGATCCATTCGGCAACGTTGGATTGTGTAGGTCGTTTGTGTTGCCTGATCGGTGTTGGTTTCGGCGCAGCTTCGTGCTCCGCTAAATGTTAAAAAAGGCCCGATTGAGTTGGATGTTTTGTTTGACAATGCGCTACGGAGACGCTTCCGTGTATGGCTCCTGGGTTATGGCGGCTACTTCACAAACCTACTCGTGTAAACGAATCTGGCGGCCAAACAACTCTTGTTGATAATTTAGGCTCGGCGTTGCACTCTTCCGTTGACGAACCCACCACTTGTGATCGGTGCATCAACTTGCTAATAAACAGACCAAACTGTGGTTTAATTCATTAAAACCAAAGCGCAACTCGAAACGATCCCCATACCTGACCGCTGTACTTTCTGCGTATTCATAACCTAATGACTGTCTCATGCAGCTTTGCGACGGCATTCGCGGAAAACAGCGGCCGTTGCTGGTAGGTGTTCAAACAATTGGTTGTCCTGGTTGATGTGTTTGCATTAGTTTTCGCAGTTTTGTCAGGTTTGCTGTGAGTTTCGCCAAGATCCCCCAGACACGGTGTTTCTGCGTGTCTTCTTGAGTGCCTCCAGAACCCGTAGATTGCCCATTCCAGTTAACATTCTCCTCAACCTGGTGTAGCATTGTCATTGTTTAAAAGTTCCAATTTACAAAGTGGTAATATGTTTCGACACAGTTATCAGTAGTTTCAGTTTGTCTAAATTCAATGAAAATCCAACCTTATGAACCCCTTTATCACCTCCATTTACCAATTCTTTCACTTTGAATTACACTTCCCCCCTCTCTCTTCGATACCGTCGGAAACTACAGGCTTGTGGCTCTATTGACCCTTCCCTAGTCAATAATTTCGCCTTCATCTCTTCTGTTTTTCTTCGAAAACTCTTGATTCCACGGGTTCGATCGACGAACTTAATTCTTGCATCTTCCCCCCAACCCTGATGCACTCCAATTCGTCCTTAGAAGGCACGGGGATCATTACTTGAGCTGGAGTTTGGCAGCATAATTCCCCCTCTGTATTGCCTTCCTCAACTTTTATCGGAGGGCCACCTTTCTCTAAAGCACGCCAAATCATCTTCCTCCCTTCTTATTCTCAACCGTCTCCCTGTTTTTTCTCCTTGCCTCAAATAATTTATCAAAGTATTCGGATTTTTTTCATCCCTTGGAGCCGTTTTTGCGTGCGTGACTCCATAACTCCTACGAACTCCCCACTCCGCGCGAGCTTGCCCCCGCTTTCACCTCAGCTTCCCACTTGCACAGCGCCTTTTCAGTTTTTCTTTAGAAGCAGTTATGTGCTCTTAAGTAGTTTGTTTCACGCTGATGTTTTTAACCCTCCTTTTAGCCAAGACTAATGTTTGGTTTTGCCAGTTCGTTCCCTATTTGTGTGGTAGTTCTGACGTCCACTCCCCCTCACAAACGTCTCCTCTAATTCCACTGTCACGCACCTCCTTCTGCGTTAGTTCAATTCATTCGTGTTCTACCGTTCTAGTTGATTTTGAGCGTAAAGCCCACCCCGTAACTTACCCTTATGCAGAGATTGGGTCATCGAAGCACCAATCGGAGCCTCGTTTGGTGCCCGCCTATCGGAAGAGAGGTCCCTCGAATGTGTATGAGCGGATGGGCCTGAACAACATGAGGATGGCCATAAGCAAGCCGGCTTTGTTCTCCAAATGCCGCGCCGTTTGTCGCGGCAGTCCGTGGAGACGTCCTACAGGGAAGTTGACTAAATCCGATTTTCCCCCAAAAAATTAGTTTCCTTAATTACACACATTCTTTCTCACCGATCCCTCGAGGTGCCTTAGAAACACAAACCTCTCACATTCGTAAGCTAACTGTTTTTTTCTATTAGGATACGCCCCTGGAACAAGCTGTTGTAACACACCTTCCTGGTGCAGATTTCCGCATAGCCTTCAATAAGGACTTTTTGCTATCTCATCCCCTATTGACTTATTAATGCATCTTCTTAGTGCGTACTCCGCGTCCAAAGTTGTTTGATTTTATCGAAGGCTGTGCAGGTCGTCCACAAGAATTGCCTCATTTACCAATTCAGGATATTTCTGTCTTTGCGAGCTATTTACTCAAAGTTGAGTGTTCTGCTTACCTGTCCCAGATCAGAAGGCTGTGTGTTCAGACGACGCTGGTGTCACCGATTGTTGAGGACCCTAGCATGTTGTCTCAAACCACGCCGGGGCCACGGCGTTGGATCTGGCCCGATTACGCTACCCTGACGCTCACGAAGATGAAGAAGACCGCAGAGGCTGCGACACAACCTTGTAACCAAGTTGTGTGTTGTCATGCTCTACCTTTAACCACCCACACGACTGTGTGCGATTTTGTTGACTAATACAATCTGGCTGACGGTCACGCCGTGGAAAGTGGTTCAGTGAGTTGGAGAATGGGGTGACAACACGATTCACCATAGCTTCAGTGGTAGTCTTCCACCTGTCAGTGGAGTGCTCTTGCGACTACTCTGATGACATTTTGATGGATTTCGTGGGTTCCACGCTTCGTCACCACGCTATGCGTCCAACGCCGGTTGCTCTGGGGTTTTATTTGTCGCTGGATCCCCTCCTACTCTGAGACACTGCTAACTCGCTGTGAAATCGTCCTAATTCCCCTCTCTCCTTTTTTTATTTCCACAGATGGGTCTCGCAGCGCCGTGCCAATGGCCCCCGACAGCCAGTCGATTAGCAGCCTCTCGATGGTCGATAGCACCGTCTCCATGCCCAACACGGGCTCTGTAAGTCTCGCGCGCTCTCTCCCTTCCCCCTTTCTACACTGCTCCACTTCCCACCACCCCCTTATTCACCATTTTAGCAAGCTTCCGATCTTGACAGGGATGAATTCATCTCCTTCAAGTACGCACAGAAGATTCTAGGTATGTTTACGTTCTTCTTTACCTTCATACTTGTCTGTCTGTTTGTGTGTGTGTGTGGGTTGATCTTTTGTCTCTTGCTTAAGAGCCACTCATTGATGGCGTTTTGTGTTGCGAGGTGCTGCTGTCAGTTTAGAGTTGATTGCCGTAAGTCAAGATGGTGCAATTTCTCTCTCTCTCTCCTGAATCAACAATCTCCGAAGTGTTGTCTTCCTTCATGCGACCTAGTGCCTTATTTACACTCGTGGTGTCAGCAGTCGGCCACTCGGCTACTGCTTCTGCAGAACAGTCTTGAACACCTATCTGGTCGTCTTGAGTTCACGCTTAAGAAAACGGAATGTCTTCAACCCCTCTACCAAGCACCTTTTACACTTAGTTGAGTTCTCTACGATTAGTGTTAATCCGTTGTAACCGCTGTAAAAGTAGAGTGTGTATGAAAATTTGGATAATCACTTGAAAGTGTGATATCAGTGTTCGCTTATGCTGAGGTGACGAATTTCACGCCTAAAGGTGTCGCCATACTGCGGTCTAAGCCAAACGCTTATCGCGTCACGCGAACCCGGATGTTGTGTAAGTTTTGATGCGTTTTCGGTCCGATTACCCTCCATCAACTCGATGAGGTCTGTGCCAGAAGCTGGATTTTTTGCTAATTTGCTTATTCTGTGAATAAAAGCAGGTTTGTTTCAGTACCTTACGGTATACATCACCTTTCCTAATAGCTGAATCTCCTGAAGCTCGGAGGAAGCGAAAAACGGCTGAAAATCGGGCGTCTCCGAAATACGACAGGTCGTCTGGAAAGCCACCCATGGATTTCAATGAGCTTTGCGCTCTCCACAAGAAACGAGTATGTGATCCTTGTTATAAACAGACTACTAACAAATTATGAGTACATTGTTATTTACCTCTGTCGCTGGTTTACAGGCCCTGATACGCGAAAACACGTGCTACTGTAAAGTACGTCCGTCCGTCACAATTGGAGGTGGCTTTTGCACCAGACATAACTCTTCTTGTTTACATTCGTGTAATTTTATGTTACTGGGTGGCGGGTTTCACTTGGCTATCAACCGCACCTTTTTTTGTCGAATCCGCTATTTGAACTTTAACGTTGCACTCAAACGCTCTTAAACGTTAAAATGGCTAGCACACCATTTCAAATCCGCTGTCTCGATGTTGGCCTTGTTACGCTCTTTACGCTCTGTAAAATGTTCCGTAGATTTTTTGT
Organism: Mesocestoides corti; assembly: GCA_900604375.1. Classification (NCBI taxonomy): domain Eukaryota; kingdom Metazoa; phylum Platyhelminthes; class Cestoda; order Cyclophyllidea; family Mesocestoididae; genus Mesocestoides; species Mesocestoides corti. The sequence goes on along the minus strand of UXSR01005180.1, from coordinate 380,417 downwards.
ATTTTTTTTTTGCGAAACTCACAAGGTGCGAGCTAATAATTCAGCACCGTTTATTTGAGTATTTGCATTCTGTAGATTGTGAGTTTGCCGCTGGCCCCAGACACCACCGCGACCGTGTGGTAGACGCGGGGTGTTGGTGAGGGCCAGCCCACGCAACACGCCTTTGAGCTTACCAAGAAGGGGCCTTGCACGTGGCACGATTTGACCCCCAACAGATTTGTGTGTGTGTGTGTGTGTGTGTGAAGAAAACACGCAAGACGTGCTAAGATAAATCTGCCTCTTAGCCACGGTTATTGGGTCACGTCGGTGTTTCTGTAATTCGGCGACGGTGTCTAGGGGTCAAATCTTGATAATTTCGTGTCTTTTCAAAGTTTATGCTCCAGTTTCGATGTCCCAGCACTGTCTAGCTTTTCATCGTCATTTTTGCTTTTTACCTCAAGTGAGTTAAAGCCGTTTCCTGTTCTTTTCCCGCATGTAACATGATCTCTTCTCGGTGGTGATTTGGTTTTGAGTAAGGTGGTGTATGGTTTAGCGCTAAGTATTCCGTTTGTGTGTGTGTGTGTGCATGCGCGTGTCATGTGCAATTTGGTGTCACATTTCTACGCACCAGCGGACCTGGTGATGCTTCCTAGGCATTCCACCTGAACTGGCTCACAATCGCAGGCAGCTGTGCGTGTGTGTGTGTGTGTGTGATTTTGTTGGAATCACCAAACCATGGCCTGCACCACAATCTGCGCATCCACTGGCTTCAACGGCTCCTTCGATTCAGTCTACTCACGAATGCATTGATTATTCGGATACCGTGTTTGTTCCCTTTTGTAATTGTGTAATTGCACTTCCACGCAGTGCTCACCCTTGAGCCTTGGCTTCGGGCTCGACGTGGGCCTGCTTGCCCCACACATTTCTTGCACTCACCACTTCGCTTGGCATTTCATCAGCACGATATCCCATTGTTATTTCGGATAATGCATCTCACACGTGGATGATGTTTTGGATCATGCACTAGCGTGGCCTTGAAATCGCCCTACTCATTGCATTCGAGTTGTAACCATCAAAACGGTTGAATTTGTGCCATGCTCTACTAACTCGTCCAGCGTTCTCGTGGTGTGACCCACGAAAGCTCTTTTTTTTCTGATCCCTTCGTTTAGCTCCAGTCGACATTTCAAACTCTGATCCGTTGCACACGTGTTCACTGATTCTCTCAGCTAAGTACTGCCACTAGGACCACTGTTTTGTGTTGTACTACACTCGTTTTTTTTGTGATTTGCGCGAACACTTGTTGACCGCTTGTGTGATCGTGTGCAGTTCATAGTGGTACGGGGTGAATGGGTGGGTGGGTGGGTGCTACTGTCGACTTTGTCACGCGGTGCCCACGCGCCCAGCACTGCCGCGTCCCGTTTATTGATTAATGAGTCCTGCACTTTTGCCAGCTTGTCAGGCGGGACTCCCGGTGTCGAGTTGTCCCCCCTAGTCCCAGTCAATGCTAAGAGGTTGGAGTTCAGGCGTGAAGCTAGCTGCTCTTGTCAACACTCCCGGCTATCACAATCATTTGATATCGTTATAAATGTTATGTGCACATCATTCCCAGGTTGCCTTGCAGTGGTCCATACAGATTGATGAGCCTCATCCAAGTAGAATCGGTAGGCATCATCGTTGACCAGGCCCGAATCTATTGGAGGTCTTATTTACTGAGATTTACCACGAACTCACACAATACCACCAGCCAAATTCTCATGTGCACGGGCACAACATCAAAGCAGTACTAACCGCGATGTGTGGAGAATGAGGTCAGTTGTTAGGGGTCAACTCTCCATCGCCAAACCGGTGAAACTGGTTGATGTTCTGATTTTTTTCCACTTCGCAAATGATCGGATTGCCGAGGCAGCGTGGAGGTCGTCCACGCAGACAAACCAATCTGTGGTTTGTGGTCTAACCAGCTTGGCCCTCTACGTAAAGACCTCTTCAGCCATGTGACTAGCATAGAGCGCATTGTTGGTGTCATCACCCGTTTTAGTAGCCAAACTGTGTGACATGTCACCAGCCTGTCATTGCTGAAGCAAGGTTTGAGAGATGAATCGCGTTGTTTTGCGCCTCCCAGTCACATGGCGTCGACGATGCGCAAGGATGTGCCCCTCTCGCACTTGGAGGCAAGGGGGAAGTGTGTGCGTGCGTGTGCGTGTGTGTGTCTGACTCATGCCTTTCTTTGTGCGAATGCGTCACTCGTTGCCGTTGCGTAGGCGGTGGCGAGAGTTCACCATGTGCTCGCACGCGCACGTGTGTGTGTGTGTGCTTAAACCAAAGCCGACTCCACGGGTAATTCTACTTCTCAATTGATTTGCCGAAATTCGCCCGCTTCAAATGCGTGGAATGCGCGTGCTTAGCTCTCTAGGTGCTGCGACTTCATAAACAATGCCTCCGTGGCACGTGGTTAGAAGTGCATCGGGATTGTGCGTCTCATTGGTTTATCGACAGTGTGTGTTCTAGCCTCCGTTGGCTTTTGACCTCTTGCATTTTCTCACACACTTGGCAGTGCTGTTTTCTCTCGTTGCCACTGTGTCCTGCCTTCGTGCAATCCAATCGCCAATTTTAAAACTGGTGCACTCGCCTCATCAATTGCATCAGTCACTTGATGCCTTTTCTGGTAATTCCTCGAAGATGCGTGCGCGTTAATTTGCAAGGCTACTAAACCACCGCTTTTATCACATCCCCCTCCTGCCTTCATCACTCACGCGCATCAAGTTGGTATGGCCCTCGTCGCACAACCCCCCTCCAAGCCAACATCGTAAACAAACGCCTTGGCTCTATAAGAAGCGCGTTTGTATTTTACATATCAGGCCTGTCTTTAGTAATCTGGCGCTGACTGATTATTAATGTATAGCATCGTGCGTAATGCGATTTTCGTTTTCACTCTTACGTCGGCCGGACTGTGGTTTAAATGTGAGCGTGTTCCAGGCCGTATACCGTATTCGCGGTATTCGTAAACACCGACGCGTTGTTGGTTTCTTTGCTGGCTGTGTGGTAGTGAAGTTATCCTCATCGCACTCGTTTCACTTAACCTTGCCATTTCATGTCATCCGTTCAGTCCAACCGGAAGTGATGGTATGCCTTCTTCTTCTCTTAGGCGCAGACTCAGCGATTCAATGTGGCTGGGGTTGTCAGTGACCTCTCGAGCGAGTTAAACCGTCAGAAACCGCAACCGAGGCGCGTGAGCATCAATGAGCGCGGCGGTGGAGGCCTCTCGTTTCTTCGGGGAGGCGGCGGACGATCGGAGAAGCCGGATGCCTCGGAAGCGGCAGCGCGTCGAGCGGCGGGCGGCGGTGGGGCGGAAGAGAATTCGGGCGGTGAAGGGGAGGTGGCTTCGGGGGCTGGGGGAGCCGAAGAGGAGACGGCGCAGACCAGCACTGGTGAGGCTGCGAGCCAGTCTGTGCCTCCCCCCACCCAGTCCACTTGGGACTCCAACTACATCTCCCTCTTTGTTTCGTGAAGCGAGGGCAAACTTCACCACTGCCGCAGAACCAGCTGTGATTGGATGGTCGAGTATTTTATCCATGATTATTACTTCACTTTGTCGTGTGAGCTAAATTTCTTTCTTTTTCCCATTGTGAATACTCTTTCCCACCCCCTTCACGTTTTACTTTGAAACCACGCTGACATTCAAGATAAAAACCATTTTGCATAAAGACGGAGTCTTTCTTCCTTGTTGGGTCTGGTCTTTAGTAAGTCAGCGGTTTTATTGCATTAGATTTGAACCACCCTAGAGATAAAACATGCCTAAAAACTGTGAGCTGCGAATCACACCCACGGAATGGCAGCATTGAATGCGTATCGAAAATTTTGTAAATTTTTAGTTTATGGTACACTTTATACAACACGTCAACAGTCGCGGCGCCTTTCACCTAATCAGCTGTGCCGCTGCGTTGTTTCGGTTAACTACGGGAAACCCAATTCGATCAGAAACTGGTTGGTGTGTTAGGGAGACGCTTTCCAGTGGTAAGTAGCCAAACGCCGTTATGGTCGACGTCCTGGCAAGGTCCACAGGAGGTGGAACTCTTTACCGTGTCTCCTCCTCTCTCGTCAGATAATCAACCGTGTGCTTTTTTGTTATTCTGAATGAGGTTGCGTTTTGTGGGCGAAATAAGTCTTGTAAACAATGGCTGTTTAACACAAGACGACTTAGGCTTTTGTGGTCCATTAAAGCGTCAAATGAATTTTTTGAGGACTCTGGCATGTGGTCTTGAACCACGCCAGGGCCACTGAGTAGAAAGTGGCCCGCTTACTCCACCCAGATACCTCAATCTAGCTTTTTTGTGAACACATTAGCGCACAAATAGCTGAATGGTCAAAATAGTTCAACAGATTAAGGGCGAAGTTCATACATCGAAGTGCGAGAGAGTACTCCCATGGCTGAAGTGGGAGGGATAGTATATCGCATACCACAAATTCATGCGCAGGTACTTCAGATGGAATAAATGTACAACTACTACGTCAAATTACGTCATCGTGACATGTACCTAAGCACCGTGGCTGGGGTATACTGCCTAGTCCCTCCTTTTTAACGCTCGGATACCCTCGGTTTGGTCTTCCTTTAACTGGAACATCGAACAAGGCGTTGCCATCGAAAGGGACTTAGCTTGAGTGACCTCAAAGGTAGCCCCTTTGGCAGAAATCGATCATGCTGTCAAGCGAGAATTCCGGAGAACTAGTGCCTTTACCCAAGCCGATTTCTATTGCTCTAGGAGCTCAGCGAGTCCATCCCCAGCCTGTGGTTCCAGTTTCAAGTGTCCTAACACACGGTGCATCCGCTTTTCTTCGTGGACGCACCCACGGGAAACGACCCAGCAAAGGCCCCCCGTTAATAATGCACAAGAGAGTAACGCATTACCCACTCTCAACGGATGTCACGAACGTTGGCAAAACTTGACACCCACCAAAAGGGAACAGCGTTAATTAGAAGGCACATAGCCAAAGAATGTATTTAGGACTGTTTACCAGAAATGGGGTTGCTTCATTGGGTGAGTTGCTATATGTGGAATGCGTGTGGATTACGTAGGCAAGACTAAACGTTAGATAAGAAGCGACATGATAGGAAGACAGCAAAAGATCCTATGAAGAACGCATTACAGTGGGAGAGCATAAAAGAAGCCGCTGAGCACAGTCTACATCGACTCAAACTGCTCGACTCGGCACATGGTGTTGCCTTTGCGAATGTTGCGCAGGGTCTTGTACTTGTCGTTGCCCTCGCGCACGTTGTACTCGTGATGGCGGTCAATGTCACGCATCTTCGCCTCGTCACGCACCGGCTTCAACTCCGACTTGAGGTTAGCCAACTTCGTCTGGAGGGACTCGTTCTTGGAGACCTCGGTCACGCGCGACTCCTCCAAGCGCTTAACATTCGGCACCACTTCAAACTCTTGGGCTGAAATAGAGAATACACTCAATGCAATTTCCCGATTAATTCTTCTTCAAAGTTGCACGAGTTGCCATGTGTGACTGTGTGCCGAGAGGTGGTGGACAAGAGGTGGACGCGGTGTTTGGTTCAGAATGTGCAAGTCATGCCACAACGGAATGACTACTGCCATTTACCGTTGGAAAAGGTAGGAACCACTGTGATATCTCACTCGCCAATCCTAATTGCAACTGGAATGAAGCCTGCACACACGCACGAGGGCTAGTGTGTTGCTACGCGACGAGAACGTGTGTGCTCGCATAATGATTGCCGAGTTAGGTAATCTACGCTCCAACGCACAAACACACACACACACACTTTTTGAATGCACAATGTGACCGGCGTTTATTGGCGAGGCGATGCCAATTGACCGGCCACAAGGTAGCATAGGCGACTTTAACCGGTACGCCGAGGTTTCTACCGTCAGCCACAAAAAGCGCACAATAAAAATCACCGAACAAGGCACAGAATGACGTCCACACTGACCTTCGCTTTCGTCATCTTGCGAAGCAGCTAAACAAAAAAAAGGAAACAGTGTGAGGTATGGGCACACCACAAGAGATGCCTCATCGCTAAAATTCAGTCTTTGTTCGCTCGTCCTAATTGTGCTTTACAGAGAACGACTAGTGAGAATGAAATGTTTAGCTACTGTCTAATTGCACGTGCTAGGTACCAAATGGAACTTTTTTGGTTTTTTTTGCAGATAAAGCATGCAGTGTATCACACACACACACGCCCCAATGGTGTGATGCACGTGTGGTGAGAGCAGCCTTGGGGATGCCAGTCAAGCACCGCCAACAAGAGGAAGTCGCCAAGTTAAACACTACTGTCAGACAACACACTAGAGCGAGTAAACACGAATTACTGACATCTCAGAGGCGCGCGCACTTACCATCCCCACGGGCGTTGACAGCGGACTTGGCTTTGGACACGCGCTCCTCACGCAGGTGACGCAGTTCGGCCTCGGTTTTGGCCTTCTCGGCCTCCTTGGCCGCCATTTCTGCCTTTTGTTCTTCAACCTGGCGTTGCACCCGATCACGCTCGGCAATGAGCTTGTTGCGCTCCTCCACCGAGGCCTCAGTCTCCTGCAGAAGGCAAAGAGGGTAGCGGGGCAACGGAGAGTGCAATTGCCGCACAGCAATTGTGATTCCCAACAGTTACAATAAGGCAACGTGCTCTCTTCGATCACGACTATCGGTAGGTGTACACACTGCTACGCATCGAAAAACAAGACGGCAACTTGTAATCCGATTTTAGTGCAACCACCGCAACCACACGCATGACCACGTAATATGACCCAGATCACAAGATGCGGTCTTTCGTCCTACCAAGATCTTTGGAAGGTACACGTGTGCCAACCAAGACAGATGAGCGGATTAATCAAATCGCATTACTTTAACAATACCGGAACCTTGTGCGGAGTGAATTTGAAAAAAAAGACGAAGCAACGACCAGTGCGGCGCCAAAATACCAGGTTTAATTATTTGCATATTTGTATGCTGATGGCAAACGTCGCTCAAAAACTCCACAAACAGAGCATAGAGACCTAAAAATATACATTACTTCACATAATGCATTAAAAATTTGCCAAGTTGGATTACCACACATCATTTTTATTTGATGTGAGTCGCACAGAGATGTGCGCAAAAAACCGATGGCTCGTTTGGATGTGCCTCTCAACAGTGTGACATTGAAAAGGCGCAGGAACCGAAATCTTAACCTCGCTATTAACTTGTTTACCACTCCAAGAGAGAAATTCACGAGTGGCATAGAAGCATAACAACCACACACGCACCTCCTTGAGCTTCTGATTCATTTGAGCCAAGATATCTTGGTTCTTTTGCAGGTTCTCGCGAGCGCCTCGTTCCTGATCGAGCAGCACCTCCAGTTCGTTGATTTTTTGCTGGTACTTGGCGACTTTAAGAGACATCGCCTCGAAGTCGGACTCCTTCTGCACCATTTGCGACCGAAGTTCTTGAAGCTTCTGCTCGTTTTCCATGCGCTGCAGACGCTCCTCCTTCAGACGTTGCCTTAATTAAAAACCAGCGCAAATTCAGAAACTGACTAAATAACAGTGCTACAAAAATGTCAGTCGGTTTCGTAGATAAAAATAACAACAGGTTATAAACGAAAAAATAGGAATTAGCTCATATTCCTCAGTCCAGTTTCCACTAAATACAGACATAAAAAAATCATGCTGTCCCGACATGAAACCTTAATTTGCTACGCCCTGCCAAAAGGAAGGGTAATGTGCGCATACCAACCTTTCAGCTTCCTTCATTTCGCGCTCCTCCTTAGCCTGAATCTTCATTTGCTGGACCTCGATAGAGTCCGACTTTCTTCTGCGCATGTAGAGCTCATGGTTGCCAGTGCACAGAGCTAGGATGCGTTTATTAATCTTGGACTTGCTGACCAAGAAGAAGAATTCCTGTTAAGTAGAAAGCAAGCGTTATTGCATTCACCAATTTGGCCACATTCAAAATTCAGAGGGGTAAAAGACCTTTGCAGACTTGTCAGCAGGCTTGATGATGAATTTCTTGTCGTGGAAAGAGAGATTCCTGATTTCAGACCAGGGGAATCCAATCTTCGGATCCAAACTTAAAGGGGTAGCGTAAAGAGGAGTCAATTAAGGAGCACAAAACGACGACGCAGTGGTGAAAACAAACTCACAGGTTGCCCGGCTCGTAAATACTCAAGCCAAGAGCATCAACACCGAGTACAAGGGGTGTGCCCTTCTTGTTCTTAATATCAAAGGTCTCCACACCGTACATTTCAAGGTCCTGTGCAAGCTGCAGATACTGAACCATTGCATCCTCACGAGACATGTCATGATGGTCCTTGTAGTAGGTTATGATACGCTCGTACCACTGTTCGTCAGTTTGATCGTACTGCTCTCTACAATTAATGATCATTAACCGTTACCAGCAACCCGAATCAAAGAAGCAACATGAATGCCTGGTGGTATTAAAAAGGATAGTGCTGGGGTGAATGTAAAAATGCTTCGTAAATACGGGCTTAGATGAAACTAAAATACACAGATGCTCATAAAAAATAGGCAGCAAAATCTAGGAAACAGTGAAGACTTTAAAACAGACACTTTAAAGAAGACTAGATATAAACCATGGTTGGCTGATTTTTGTGAAAAAGTACAATTACTACCTTCCGGGAATCAATCTCTCAACAGGTAAGGTTTTAGGGCACGTCTGTGGGCTGTATGGACCGTATTTGGCGACACAGGCGTACGAAGCGAGAAGGACGGCGGTGTCCGTTGGGCAATAGATTTTACCAGACATTATATCGTTTTTAACCTAACAGAAAAAACAATATAGTAAAAAAAAAAACGATTTCACGCATGATGATTACAACACAAGAACATACTTGCAGGTAGAAGTGAGTTATCGTGCATGTTTGAATAAGTTCTTCTTCCACGTTTTCAGGGTAAAACTTCACCATAAACTTGAACTCGTATTCTGAGCCAGGAGCAAATTCATTGTGGGAAATTTTTTTATCCAGTCTTAAAAACGTTGGGTTGTTGTCCTTGTCGATATACTGAATGCCGAAGTACCAAACTTCACGAAGGCCAATTGTCCGAACCACCTGATCGAAGAGGTCCTGCCCCAAGGCACTCTTAAGCATCTCGAATTCCAGCTGAGATTCAGCTGTAGTGACTTTGACCTTAATCTATTACAAACTGCGTAAAGTTGTGTAAAAGAAACCTACCGCCTTGTTCTTATTCCTTTTCAACATGTTGGTAATCTACAAGAGAGTTGCTTTTCATCAATAGGAGTGGATGGTCCTAATGCAATAACCCATTAGTGCAAACACAAGACAACTGACCTACGTGTTCATACTCATAAAAACATTCTCACAAGAACAAATAAGCATTATTGATTCAAGCCTAGCTAAACGCAGCATAGTAAAAATTAAGCCTGCGGTTGATGAAAAGCTTTGGCATTTAAGTGATTTAATAGGATTGACAAGGGACCAAGAATTAATGCCTAAAAAAATGACAAAAGCAAATCGCAACTATAGATTTTGTGGATGAGATTACATAGAAAAAATTATTTTTAATACTGTATTTAGCAATACTTATTTTGACTTGCGTTATGATAGAACGCCATGGTTTAGTTCATTTAGAAACTACGCGTACATTTTTTGATATCCACAAAAAGGCTCCGGGGGCTTTCTTCATAACTTAGCAAAATGTGGTAAATGTGGTCATTAAAGCCTAAACAGACCTGGAAAGTACAAATGACGCTAACCGATAAAGTTCATGAAAAAGTGAAATTAACTAATGAATATTTTAATGTGTCCGTTAACATCAGACATCGTCTCAGAGAAGTATACAAGTTCCTACGTGGCGAGTTTAATACAGAATAAACAAAGGGACAAAGTAAGGAATTAAGTGTAAACCATGGAAGAAAAACAGGAAAATAGTTTATGTATCAACAAACAAGAGCCACAATGATGGACATGGTAGGGATTGTAGAAGTATTAAACAATCTAAGGGTAATTTAATTTAGTATTACGCAAACGGAAAATGTGTATAAAACTCCACATTCTGCTAATTTGCAAGAATAATTACACGGCCTTTTTAAAAAAGGTTTTATTTTTAAGCCAAAAGCTTTACCAGAGTTAAAAGCGGGGTATAAAATTACTAAAATATATACACCTACATTCACAGAAAAATTAGAGCCTTATTTATGTTAATTTACATTACAAGACCTCTGCGAGCAAAAAACAGGATCCAAAAGTAACTCAATATAATCGGAGCACAACTAACAATCATAAAAAAGAAAAGGCAGGACTCACAGTACGAGCACGTAACCCAAGACGCAAAGTGCAAAAGTGGGCGGACTCGAAACCGGCTCTCTGCCAAATTAAATTCAATAGCAAATAGCTTAAACAAAACAACTAAGTAATTCAATGAATTCATTTAGAATGTCTTTTATAGCTTTTTGCTGCAGTTAACAACTTAAATATCTTTTACTTTGATAATTATACAGCTTGTTTTCGTGTGAGCATTTATTTTGTCTTAATTAGAAATCAGATATCAACTATACTGACTGATATTTCCAAGCCAGTTTTTGATAGAGCCACACCTTGGGCTCCTTTTCCAAGGCCAGTTTGTGCACTTTATTACAAAAAAGTACCAAGGAATCATGCTTTGAACTTTTAAATGAAAGGCTTTTTTAATATTTGGATCGTTGAAGAAACATAAGTTCGGCCTCCGTATAGTTTGGAGGCAAGAGTTATTTTGAGACATACAGTAAATGGTAGCAATAATTATCAATGCGTAAATGGCAGAAAAATCAATTTATATTTGCTCTAGATTAAGATTCATGTTTTCCTAAGTTCACAAGCTTTCATTTTTTCTTAAATCGATAAAATTGTTTCAAGTTGGCCATAACAAGGCCAGCACAGGGAGGTGTGAAATAGGTTAGACCTGCTTTATTAATGGTAAAGGTTCCTTAATGTGTTCGATGAAGCATAAAAACTGAAATTCGACTTATAATAATATTCTGCCTATCTTGATTTTTGCGATGCTGCATAATTAATTATTTGTTCATTACGTATCGTCAGTTTTCAAGTTTGCTTAACTTATCTTTAATAATAACTGAATACCTAAAAGGCCCAAGAAAGTGCACTAAGCAGCCAGGTTTACAAAATTTATAAATAAGGGTTGAATAAGACCATAATTTTTTATGTTTCTAATGTTTTCCAAATCGATGATTTGATTAATTAAAAAAAATTGTTAGATAATGCGCATTAAAATTCACATATGCTGTGCGATTTTAAAAAAACAAATGCTTATATAGTTATTAATGTAACGTTCCTAACAACAATAACTCTGAAAATGGTAACTGTGACTTTGTTCTTCAATGCCAGCCATGGTTGGATATCGGCTCTGACAATAAGTCAGCTTATTTATCCAGCGAGCATTTATGTTAGGCAGAGAATACAATTGCTTTAAAATATTTTTTCTTGTATGGGAAATTTAGTTTATCGATTATGAAATCAATACCCATGGGAAGTAAAACAATTATAATTCTCTCATTTGTTTGGTTGACACTTGTTTGTGTATAAAATTCACTTCTGCTTCGAGACCTTTATGAAGTATTTTGCCATCTATATCATATATGTATAAGCATTAATTAGTGTAATATTGCATCCGTTTTATTTTTAAAAACACAAAACTTTTATGACGACTATGGCCACAGGGTTGCGTTTAGAAATTGAGTATAACATTTACCCGAGTTGCTTTTTGCCTAATTGATGGGAATGTTATGTATTTGATACTCTTAAGTCGAAATGAAATTAAAGCTTGCAAAGTGTGTTTGCTGTATTCGACGATCGACGATTGTTTTTATGACGTTCAATTTGCCCAAGATCAATTAATGAATAATCTTCAATTTTGGCATTGTTGCATTTCTCTGCTGTGTTAATGTAAAAAGCTGCTTTATCGCAAATTTTCTTCGATATCGCAGTATAATAATTTGTCATATATTATTACAAATTCTCCTTTGGTTATCGATAATGGTCGAGTGCATCTCGTATATATTCATTTTATTGATTATATGAAACCTTTTTTGTATCTCTATTTGCTGGTTTGTTTTTGTGTTAAAGCAACGTTTTTGAAAAGCAAGCTGGTGATTCCATTTTGCTTAAAAAACAAAAAAAAATATTTAGCAGTTGACTAGTCCCATAAGAAGATGTGCGTTTAGTTGATCAAAGTGCTTTTATAGCATTAGTCAATTATTTTCCAAGAAATCATAAAATTGCAAATTTAACGTTTGAAAGCTTAACTTGGGCTTAAGAGGTAGGAACATCCGCCTCCGCATATAGGAAGAATTCACAGCCTCTGCCAAGGAAGGATTCCAGGTCACATGTGCCTTGAGTGCATAAAAGAGAACTATCGAAACCAAAGGTGAATAGGCATTTAAAAAGGAAGTGGCTGATGTGAAATCAGATGATGATATTTACAACACGAATGTTAATGTAACCGATATTTTTCGTCACTTCAAATTTCTAGTGGTAGCACACAAATCAATGCTAAATTCTTGTAAAAACGATTTCAATTTTAGGGCTTAAATGCTAAAATTGATAAGTACGTAGTTTTAATACCCCTAATTGCTAAAAATTTGACGAACTGGGAGGCAGTGCAAAATTGAATATCAATTTCCAGTAACTAATTGTGATGACGGTATATGGCCTGGCCACAATATACCACTTAAATAGCCCAGCCAACCTCCTGTCCCTATGTGCTGGGTTAGACGCGAATGTCATGAATGTTCTGAAGATTGGCGCCAAATGTTTTACAAAAATATTCACATATTCGCTTATATAAGTGAATAGGTTAACAAACTACTTAAAATTAACAATGATAAAGTAAATGATATTGCATGTTAAAGTAAAAAGGTTAGACACCGTTCAACGTATTTGAACCCCTAATGTCGTGCTGCACAATTAAGCAAAATGTGAATAAAATTGCTCTGTGGCCTTTTAATGGCTATATAATTAAATAAACTAATTTAAAAACGTGTTAAACAAGTTGATATTGTGAACTTAAGGATAAATGCAGAAAAGAAATTGAAATATCACTCGGTGTATACACGGAGAATGCATTTGCGTTTTAGAGTAGACAAAATACTAAAAACTAGGGTACTAGAGTAGATTACTGTTTTATTGGGATAAAATATAAAAAAATTTAAATAGCTTTCTTATTAAGAAAACATATTAGCACATTAATATTATGTAGTGAAATATTTATTTGTATAAGTCTCTTCACACGCGCTGTCTTTAAGCTCTTCTGGCGGGACCTTTTTTGGCTTGTAATAATGGGTCGCAGATCGATTAACACCACCAAAAGTGGGAAATATATGAATCCCACAGATCAAGCTCGTAAAGAGGCCCGTAAAAGGGAACTTAAAAAAAATAAAAAGCAGAGAATTGCTGTCCGCCATGCCGTCCTAAAATCGAAGGATGCCCTTCAGTTACTCGAAGAGGCATCCATGTATGATAAACAAGGTACCAGTTTTATCGACCTATTTAAAGAATTGTAAGAGTATGACCCAAGCGTGCAAGCGTCGCTAAATGAACGTGTTCTACAGGGGAAACGCAAGCGGCTTCTTGAAACGTTTGACAGTCTTCTCTCGTTATACGTGAGAATTTTTATATGACTTAATTTTGTAGAAAAAAGAAGATCCCGAATATGCTAAGGAATTACAAAGAGCTCGGAAGGATTATGATAAACGCAGGCATGATATGATGCTTTATTACGGTATGTCTTGCTAATTTACTTATTTTTCAGAACAAGTAAAGCTTGCTGAGCGAACTAAAGCAAGTGACATACCACTTCCCGATCTTCCGCCATCACAATTAATATTGCCACCGGGTGAAATTTCCCTACCAGTAGGGATATCCGTTCCATTCACAAAAGGGATATTAAAAAAACCTCTCAGGTTAGACATCGCATTTTTGCTTTTAGCTTCAAGCTGTGGCTATAATGCCAACGTTACCTTTGTGTGTGATAAATTTTATGCTTGCGTCAAGAAATAAGTTGTAGACTGATCTGAATAATGTACGCGTTGAGTGATAACACATTAGATTTTGTCGTGCCACCACGAATTCAAACTCTTTTTTCACGAAGCACAGGTTTTTAAGCGTCTCATATTGTCGTAATTACCCCTTACCTTTTTCAAGTCGTGACTATTAATAAAACACCCAAATCTAGTTAGATTACTGTTTTTTGATTGTAGGAAATGAAACTCCTGATTTTTTTCACATGATAATGATTTAGACATTTCATTTACTCTTATTTTTGTCAATTTATGTTTATTTGCCTTGGAGACACGTATGCTTCTAGAACATAAGCAGGGTTAGCTGATATCATTTCACAGCAATTTTGCCTGTACACAACTCAATCCTGTTGACTGCTTCATCGTAGGATTTGTGAAATAACTGTTCCTGCATAAATGTTTAGGGTATGTACAATGGTTTTGGATAATTTGTCATAAAATTTGATTGCAGTCGTTGATTACAGCTGAAAATTCCATATTATGCTGTGTATAATATAACGAGAGGACACGGTTAAATCTGTTTTGTGTTTTGGTTCTGGAAATTTCGCCGTTACATTATCTTAAAACCAACCATTAATTTGCTCAATAAGCTTTAGGAGCTTGGGTATGTTAGCGTTTTGCGCCGTGGCTTAACATTGGGCAGATTCCCGAATGTAGAAGTACATGCCGTCTCATCTGCATGTCTTTAATCAACTAACAAATAACTTGTATTAGTCGTTACGCCAACGTAGCTATTTTTGCAACGAACTGTATTTTAATGTAGGTCAAAGTATGTTAACAGCCTTCTTTCCCATTCAATTCATTTTGCTAGCTTGTCCGGTCCCCCACCAGGTCTCGTTACTTTTGGCCGTAAACCCCCCGGTCCACCGCCTCTTCCAGTTCCCGACTTGTCTGACAGTGAGTCCGAAGACGCCGATGGAGTTGGCGATCCAATGAAGCAGCGAAGAATTCGTTTTGCTGATATTGGGGTACGTTGCACAGAGTCGTCTGCGAAACGGCCACTTCCTTTAGCGCTATCCTCACTGTGGGTATCATAATTCAGAGCTTTTCCGTCGACTAGTCATTTCCCTGCACACGACTTATTTTGAGGCAAATTCTTTAGTTCTGCAGACATTCTGCCGATATAGTGAAAGCGCATTTGAATGGGCTCAGCGGCGAGGATATCCTTTTCTTTTTATTTTTTGCTTTAACTTCTTGCATAATTAGTTCGATTACTTTATTAGTGCCAAGTGAAATCGTGCAGTATTATAGATCTAGGCAGGTTTATTTAGGATGACAGTAGTTTTCTCATTCGTTGACGCAACCTCAGGGGTAAATCACATTTTTAGGCTGTTTTGTTTTGATGAAGCAAGCTGTTTCCTCTCAAAACGGGCCTTTGGCCGAAGGTTAGTTTTAATGGTCCCAACGGACACTGTGGTTTAAACATTTTTGAGCATATACAACCTCGCGTACTCTGGGTGACTGAAGATTCACGACCGGCGATCTCCAAATTTGTGAGGTTACTCGCCTTTCTGCATGAACCTAACGAGGTTTCAATGAAACCGACAAATTAATTAACATCTGCGTGAAGTTGTAGTATTTTCTACTGTCTTGCTTAAAGTCACCCCAGGGTGTCAAACGACTTTGTGGTGTTTTAATTGTGCCCACCTATTTGGTAAAACAATTTTGCTATTTTCTTTGTGTTTTACATCAAATTTTGCCTACACGTAACACTTACTACCAACGCTCACAGTTGCGCGATAAAATTATTTTGAGGAAATCTGGTCACTAGGATTCCTCTATTCTTTTTGCATATTTGCAAGTAATCGGCGTTTTCCTCCCAAAGAACGCACCGTAGAACTCTTAGTTCCTGTAACGCAGTTTTTATTCGTTCTATTCCGATCACGACTTTTTGTTCCTTGAATTTCTAAAGATACCACCTTGAAACACATGGACACTTTGATACTCGCTTTTGTTGTTTTCTTTTTTTTATAGCCTTTTGTGTCTCTTTGCTGATTTTCCCTCACTTATTCATGGCCTGTTTTCGCCTATCCTCATTTTGCCCATTGATTTCACCCACTGCTGAAAACTTTCGAGGTCACGTTTTGTAACTCCTACGTAGTCGTCCCGTATGTCTAACTAGCACCACCTCTGAATTATGGTATTGTTTGATGTTTTCCCAAAATCTCTTAATAATTTGTAGTATCGCTGTCACATGCCTACATTTTTAAATTGTATCCCTTCAGAATGAAGTCCAAGCACCTGGATTTGCGTCCGGTACGTCCCATTTTCCTAAACTATCCGACACTGTAAGTAGGTTATTTGTGTGTACTTTTATTTTGCGACACGGACATCAGCCAGTTCAACCTGTAGACCAGAACCACTTGTCGCCAAAACAGTGTTTTCATTCAAAATATCCAAATTGATGTCAAGTGATCCTGCAGTAGATGGTATGAAACGTTGTGTTGCCTTTGGCAATCCCAAAACGAAGAGTCTTTAAGGGTCTTTAAAGAACCCGTAAAGACGTTTTGGGGGGTAGAAAGGAGTGATGTGTGTGTGTGTGTGTGTAATGTATTGTTCTTTGTTAGGTGTTCCAACTTCACAAATACCCCTGCCTCCCGCTGGTGCTGGCCTGCCCGGATTCCCAGGGCTGATCCGTCCGGAGTATCCAGGAGCGCCTGGCAACCAAATTCGCATGGTCATGCACAACCGTAAGTGTCGACTCTACAGTAGTAAAGCAGTTTTCCAGTGCCACATCGACAAAGACCTCTGCAATCATTATAAAGCCATTTGCATTCTTCATTGAGCTTCAGTGTGCCCTGGTTGTCGCTTAATACGTATTTGCCAGCATAATGTTTCTTTTAGCCGGCGGAGCTGTACTCTCAGCACCACCAACTCTCAACCCCCACCCCGACGCTCCGACTGCTGACCACGGAGCCGGTGGAACGACAATCGAGGCGAAGCCTCAGTTGAAGAATCTAATCGGTGACGCCACTCGCTTCGTCCCCACTTCACTCAAAGTACGCCGCACAGTGAAGGACGCACAAGGTCGGCTAATTAAAATCGGCGGCGGGGTCAGTTCCACCGGTAACCGTCCTCGGGGTCCAATGACTGCTGCTCGTAAGCCATTCACTTTTGGATCTTTTTAGCGTATTCGTCCCAATACGTATTTGGTCCTCTTTTTATTATATATTTAATTACTGCATTTTTTCTATTCTGTTCGTTGATTTACCACTCGTCCTTCAAAATTGTGACATAAATTTCGCGATATGTCTTCCCGGTTCCCATTCTTGAGGTCTGACCTTCTACTTTGTTCCAATTACTTTCGCTGCAACTTGTTAGTTTTAATACTTCATCGTCTTCTTGTTTTCACAATTTATCCTTGCAGCTTATTATCGTTCCCCAAAATGACTGATTGTTTAATCATTTTTTTGTCTTTGCGTTATCCTGATAATTTCAAACCAATTAGTCTTATATGTGTTTAATATGCGACCTTCATACTATTTGTAGAACGAATAGGAAGTATTCCTGGCGGTGCCTTGGGCGTTTCCGGATCAGGGACGACTTCGAAAAATACCGCAACGAGCAAGGATGCTGCCTACGAGGAATTTATGCGAGAAATGGAGGGATTGTTGTAGTACACATGTGCATTGTTTGTTTCCTGTAAACATACATATTTTTAGCCATATGTCGCAATTTGTTTTACGGGTATTGTAATTAAGCAAGCCAGATGATAGTTTCATCGGCACAAGTATATTCCGGGAATTTACATATAGGATATACAGAAAATTGCAGTGCATTAGCTTGTCCCATGTTCGTCGAGCCAATAGAGATTGCATCAATCTTTCATTTCCATCTTCGCAAGTTTGGAGCATTACCACTTGAAGATTGCCTTTGTTCCTAGTTTGGTGTATTGAGCATCCGTAGTCTCATCTTACAGTATCCTGTAGAAAAATTATCTTTTTAGCTGCCCCATCGGATGTAACTTGAAATTGCAAGAGACACCTTTTGTGAATGCCTAGGACTCGTCGCCTCAACTACGACCTGTATGGTGTTCGTGGGCGCCGACACACGTTTGGCTAGTAGCTCGAAATCAGATGCGCTTTGTTGTTATTAGGGTCTAGTGCAACCAGGATGACATCAAAATTTAAACTAGTGGGTAATCAAAGTAATGGTGCTTAGCATCACCGTGGGAAACCTTAATGACATTTAAGTAGAGGTTCCAGTGAAATCGATGACAGAGAGTAGAAGGGCATTTAATGAAAGTTCTACTCCATCAAACGTCAAACTTTGTGTTTGAATTTGCGAAGGAAAATGTGTTCGATAGGGAAATTATGGACTAAGCATTTTGAGGTTCACATGAGTGTTTAATAAGCTGCTAGGTTAACACAATTATTGGATAAAACATGGAAACACTTGTACTTTGATCACAACAGCACCTTTTTGAACAGTTGTTCATTAAGCACAGCGACCATACTCAGAATCATGTTTAAAAAAATTGAAAACTAAGACGTTTAATGCTGAAATCAAAAAATCCTCATAATTAACTACATAATTAGAACTTGATTGTGATTTTGAAACAAAAATCATGCCTTCATTAATGCACAGATGAGCTGAACAGTATATTCTTGATTATATTCAATGAAATATAGTGTAATTTGCTTATATTAGCAATAAGTAGGACATGGCTATGTATTAATAATTTCTCCACGTGCATATTTTAACAAAGCTCTCAATGGTCCGGAATTATAATAAAATGCAAAAGTAATTTAGTAAAAACTAAACGTACATAACAGTCAAGTTAACGCAATGCATAAACAAAAATTCTTTATACAGCATGAATTTAATTATACTAAGGAAATTATCAACAATGATTCGGCCTTGGATATTTCTGCCTAATTCAAATTTCATTACCGTTTAACGAAAATGTGGTATTTGAGGTCGCGCGTTTGTTTTAAGCCAAATTGATAACATCTCTTAGGGTATGCAAATTATGAATTTTGGCCTTGTTATGTGATTAATGGTTTAGAACTTTCAGAACTTGATGTTTTAACGGTTTCTTGGTTAGTTTTTTTTCAACATAGTTTGGAACAGACAGAGGCACTAAACTTCTTTTGTTTTATGTAGCATTTCCTACCAGCGAAAGTTTTTGTCTCGTATTCGAACTCTGATTTTGTAATTAATATTATTGCTGCGAATTTCCCCTGTATGATGTTCTTATATTCTGGTTTATTTTCGAGGTATTTGCACATTGCTTCGATATATCAGCGGTTTAATTTCGTTTAAAACTTTTTTAAGCAAGCTAAATGCTAGTGCAAAGCATTTGATACTGTTTTCTTGCTGAAATCAAATTACTCCTGGACACTATTGACATAAATTTGTGCTCCCGCACGATTGCACTTCCTCAATATTGGAAGTGCATTTTGATTTTTGTGGTCTGGATATTTACTGCCATACATAATTCAAATGAGTTACTATTTCCATACCAAGTTATTTGCTACATTGCTGCATCAAACCTTCCTTAACTAACCAATGAATAATTAAGTCAGTCTTTGCCTTCTTAGTTACCGGAGCAGTAAAATACGTTATTACCTTGTTCTTAATGACTATTTTAAAATTAAAAGGGTTAGATTTGCATTTGGTAGGATAAATCGTGGGCTTTGTAGGCTTTTGTTGGTTTCCGCTGGACAAAATATCCCTGACGCACCTACAGTAACCTCGATGCATTAGAATAGCATCGTTTTAAGCCTTCCATTTGGGGCTGTTGGTTATCAGTAATAAACCATATCCTCATGCAAAACATAGTCACTTAAGTCGTTGATTAGTGGCACAACGTTATGCATGAGGCTAATTTTTTGCTATCCATTTTTTGCATCTCACGTGTGCAAAACGGTTCCTTAGACAGATGCATTTAGTTATGCATATTTGATGGCCTTCATTAAACCGAAAACTTCCCAAGGCCGTTGCTATAAAATATGAAACCCAAGTAATTAAAAGCCTATAGAACTTATAAATTATTGCTGCTCTGCGGCAAATGTTGATCCATTTTACAACTTGAAAAGCTGTTATGATTCTGCTAGTTTACTTAAACTTTTTTGTTTTGTGACAGGATTAATTTGCAACTTACAAAACAAAAGGGTGGTTATAGGCCAATGCGCATGAAACTTGAGGAAGAATTTCAAGGTCGTGGGAGGAAACAACATTTGTCTACCTCTTCCAAAATATTTGGCTTGGCACTGTTAAAAAGCTATAACTGAATTCAATGAAAACAAGACTTTAGAAAACACCGCTAATTTTTACCAATCCGCAAGAGGATATTTTGCAGATTACTTCACAGACTTTAAGGCCGCAAATTTAATTTCAAGTTTAACACGGAGACGAGTCTAAAATTACTTTTAATTGTCGGCTTGCAATAAAATTGCCTTTTGCTCCTTAAGTCAAATCTATACCGCATGTTTTTAAAATGGAGGTAGTTTGTCAATGTGACATGTCATATGCAATCTCAGTTATTCCGAGTTTGATTTTGTAAAATATTATGAATCCCCCATGTAACTTTTCAGTGTGTTAGGTGGTGAGAATTGTTTAAATGTTGGGAAAGACTGAGTGGTTCTGCAGCAGTAGTATTTGCTAAATGGCGAATAATCGTTTCGTATTTTTATGTAAAATAATGAAAGTCCTGTATCATTGCAAATTGCCACACTTGCGAACTCATTTTCTCTTTGATCAGTCGAATAGTAAAAGCAGTCATGGAAGAAGCTGGTCGCTGGCAATTAATAAATGCGACTCTCAACGGCGACGGGCATCGCTTGCGTTCTCTACTTTCGAAGAAACCCTCAATCGACCTTTTCCACGTGAGATGATTCATTTGTTCTCTCCTGGAAGTATTTGGAGTCAAACAGCTTCTTTAACAAATTCACATCTTGAATTGCTTTGGTATATACAAAACCCCTTAATGTCTTTCGCCTTTTTTGACTACCTAGCGAATGTGTTGATCGGCAATATAATCGCAAACACGCATGCATATTTGCCGATTAGCCCACGGTTTATATGATTTTACCGTCTCCTTATAATTTCTAATTCTTAGGCGTGCCAACTTTTTCACTTGGCGGCGGCATGTGGCAGTACAGAAAACCTTAAGACCCTCCTCGCATTTATCCCATCACTCAATGTAAACTGCAAAGACGAGGTAAGGCATGTGTTTGTGTGTGTATGTGTGTGTGCATTAAAGTTATAGCATAAACAATTCGTGAACGTAGATTGATACTCCTTAACCTGATTCGATTTGTGGTCTCTCCGAAAGCCACCGGTGGTTTGTGTGTTCTACAGTGACTCGCTGGTTAATCGGGGGCAAAATCAGTAAGGTTGATCTGCCAGCCACTTAACAGAATGATTAATGTAGTACCAGTCCGACCAGCATGACACCATGATACAAGTGTGTGCATATCGGTTCATTGCACCTGGTACAAGTATTTTGGCCTGTGAATATTAATGCAGCCATGGACTGTTTTGTGTAGATTTTAATGCTGCAATCATCGTTGCAGGAAATCAAATCAGAATGAGTGGGCCTGTAGGCTTCCTTAGTTGACAGGTATTTTAGATAAATGATTACGATGCGAGGTTGTAAAGCACCAATTTTTCATTCCCGCCTCCCAATTTGCACTTCTATCATACAATCGACCTCAATTTATGTTAATGGTAAAAACCGACGTCGCAACAAATATGAATATTTCCAGTGAAGCCCGTTGAGTTAAACGTAGTGCGAAATGGTAGATCATAGCCCAAGGCAAACGTCGCCGTCTTAAAAGCATTAAAAACACCGAATGTCGCATTGTTTTCGTGGACTCCCAGACCCAGCCTCCACTCCCCATTTCAGACCGGCTGTACGGCACTTCACAAGGCGGCATCGGCTGGTCATCGAGAGATCATTCATTTCCTGATTTACCACGGCGCCCAGGTTGACGTGCAGGAATATCTGGTGAGTCAACGCACAACGTTTGTGCACTTCTGACCATTCGGTTTGACCTAAACCGACAGCTTCAATCCACCAACAAACGCTCGCGCGGCTTCTCTGTTCATAGGTTTCACTTACGCCTTAGTTTTGAGGTAGGTATGCATGTAGTGCAGCGACGAAGCTCGTATTTTAGCTTAGAACTACCCAATTATTACCTTCTTGCACGTGTCGCGCTAACTAATTTTTCACATTGTATGTCTGTTTATCGGTAATTTCGTCAAAGAAAGCCACTTTTTTTCTACCCTCCTATTTGCCATGTCTAAAATCGCTTCAAAGACCCGCTCAAAATCCGGACTTTGATGTGACTGCAAAGCTTGAACACTTTCCAGACTACTGTGTTGGGGAGGGGGCGTTTTGCCAAAACAAAGTGGCTGGCCTTGAGTTGGCATAGATTACTACAGTAGTGCTGAAATATTGTAATCTCATAGTGAATCAAATAAGTAATACACAAATATCCATGAATCTGCCTTGCAAGATTAATGAAGTTTCCAAGTGACAGTATAAAGGTGATTCAAATATCGAGGGAATATCTCCAGATTGTTTGCGACCGTTACCATGGTTCATTATTCAGCCAGCATTCCTTATGCACACGAATAGCTTTTTCACTTGTTCAAATGCTGGTCATCCGATGTTTTGCGAGAATGCAGGACAGACTTTTACATGAACGCGTTTCTTTTTACCTCAGTGGTTTGGAAGGTTAACCAATGAAAAGACTTCGTCCAGTTTAATTTCCTTTACGGCGCGAATTGGGAAGAACCTGCTCCTAAGAATATGGTCATTGACAAAGAGCCCTGAGCTCGCAGTTGTACTTTAGAATCTCCCAGATTTTAAGAAATTGGTGCATGAATTTAAGGTAGTTCAGATGAATATTCGATTTCTGACTGTCGTAATGGTAAATCTCAATTCAAAATTATTTAATATCGATGCTAGCGGATGTCTTGCACAACTAAACTAGCGCATTTTGTCAAAACCTTTGCCTCGTGAAAACAATTTAGCCCTCGCAGAAAACTAGACTGGGTGTATTTAAGGAAATTACTGCTTAATTGTTTGTGTTCATTCCAGTCATCTTTTTTTAACTCAAAATGATAATCCAGTTTTTAGAATAACATAGATGGCCGAATTTATTTACTAACGTCAAAACTGACCGTGTACGATTGGGGCATACTGTTTTTGACAGTCTAGGCTGACTGCAAATTTACCGAGACATTTTGTACAGCACCAGGCAGGGGACGGTGCGTAAGGTCACCACACTGCAAGTGTTGTTATCTGCTCAACTACGCGACACGACGCTTACTGCCAGGGGTATCCATCACCCACACACGCTTCATGCTCGAATATTTTACCTACTGTGAGTCAACCGTGTGGTGGCTAAAGGCATTCAGTGGTGCCTCGATTGAATCGCGTCTCACCGCAATGCTGCAACGCAGCTGTGTATTCGCTGTGCGAGCAGTCCGACTTGGAATGACATCCAGACATAACAAGGCGAGGATTTGCAGTGCGACGTCACCGTTCGAAACACCGTCCCAAGCCTTGGTGTGTTCACATAGCTATCGCTCTCATGTAAGACAAAATTCTTCCTAATACTTTCTAGTTAAGTGTGTCATCTTTCTCTACAACAAGTTATTTGTTTGCCGGAATAACAGTCAAATCGTAGCAAGCAAATTTATACCAGTTTTGATTCAAGAACTCCAGCACAGATTTCTCAAACTGATCTACATTTTGAACACATTGCTGCGTCCTAGAAGACGGTAGCTAGGTGCCGATGGGTGCTGTAAACGAGGCCAAAGTGACCGTCAAAGCTCTACATCATTATTTACAACTTCAAGATGTTTTTAAAGTTTTATGCAGCTTAAAATCACCGTTAGTGTGAGGGCAGTTCCGAAATGAATCATTCCTCATTTATTTTGAAATTTACGAAGGAACCCTACCGAGCCTGGCCTCGACTACTGACCCCATGTAACCAATCACCTTTTTCCAATAAATTTTCCGCATAGGTGATTCACTTTGGATTAACCAGGCATTACATTGAATTTTCGTTCTACTTTACATGGGTGTTAATTAGCAGTTGCTTGGGTCCCCCTTGGAATTATTTTAATTTTCTTTTTTTCATAGTGGCTTAGGTATTTCAAGGCCTTTAAGGAAAGCATTTCAAGAACATTTCACTACAATTATCTGGTAAATCAAAATTTCACTTTTTCGCTTTTCCTGACGTACGAGCAATGGTGCTCTGGCCGAGTTTGTGGCTTAACATCGAAATTTACTTCACACACATTTTCGAGTTGTCCATTTATCCTTCTTTAGGGCACATTTTAATACCCAATTTGGTATGGTAAATGATGGGGCTTGACATCGTAACGGTAACAACATCGCGGCGATAATCGCGTTGCATTTACCTGGTAGGAAATGTGAGGTTTTATGGCCCCACCAGATGGGGCTGCTCGTTTGTTCACTCAGTTTCATGGGCCCTTGCATGTGGGAAATAACTGAATGAACTCTTTTGAGGCCCAGCGTGCGGCCTCGAACCACACTGGGGTCGGCGAATTGGCCTCAACCCGAGCTCGCTACATAGATACCCGGGAAGACTAAGAAGACCAGAGGTTGCGGAGGCTGTCGTTTGCTAGATGGCCCAACCTCGTTGCAGCGTTAACGTGTTTGTGGTTTCAACGTGAACTAAGACTGGGTCAATGGACGAGAATCAGCTCGATTCACTGCAACTCTATGAATATTGCAAAGGACCTCTTTTTAGAAACGAGATCACCTGAAGTTTGAATGCGGACTCGGCCCATGCTTCTCAACCTTGTCCCAAATCTAATCGTATTGGCAACGTCTTTTTTTTATTTAAATTAACTTTTGAAAGGCATATTTGCGATTTTTCCTAAAAGTACTATTTTTCCTATTAATTTACAACTACTCCAGTTCAAAGTAAAACAATTACTTCACTCTACGGTAATTTGCTTAGTCCGAGTAATTATCCCTAAAGAACTGGGTGTAACTTTAAAATTTCCTCTATTTCCGTTGGTCCAATCCCGTGACTATTTTACCGAAGGTTTCGAAACAGTGCGAATGCCCATTAGTAGATGGTCTTGGAAAATGTACAACGTCGGATTATATTAAACTAAAAAATAACCCTTCTCTGAGTGCACTTCTTCATCGACGTCGACTGAGTGCGCACACTTCCACAAATGTTTCTTTGCCAATTCTAAACCTGTTTGCTAGTGGTGATTGTCCTCCAACTTGCAAGCTGCTGATTTACTATGCTAATGCTTAAATTATTTAGGGATATCGTCAAATATTTTGTGGAACCCTTCGTTTAAAGTGCCCAGATTTATCATTTACACGAATGCTTTTCTTTGCAAACTTTTCATTCTTTTGGGATTGGTTCGTCTGGCTATAAAAACCTATTACAATTTGCTTGTATTACACCTGCACCCAGCAGACGCAATCTCTAAATGGGTTTAAATATTCCCAAGGAAGTAGTTTACGTGAATGGTATTCGACATTGCAAGAACTCACCGTGCTCACGTGAACACCCTTGCAGTGAATTCGTCTTTTAATTGCCAATCCAAATGGCTTCGTGAGCTGTTTTTAATTGTATGAGAGTTCGCTTTGCCTGTTTGTACAAGAAAATCTTTCTCGTCTGTCTGTTACAGCGCTATGTGATTCACCTGATCTCACGTTCCGCGTTATTCGGTTTCAAACGTTCGTTGTGGTTCAACTGCCACTAATGCTAGAGCGAGGGCCAAAACGCACTCAAAATTGTTCTGCACTGCATTCAAAATAGCAGAAATAGGCGGCATTGCACCGACTTTGACGAAAT
Source organism: Mesocestoides corti (assembly GCA_900604375.1). Taxonomy (NCBI): domain Eukaryota; kingdom Metazoa; phylum Platyhelminthes; class Cestoda; order Cyclophyllidea; family Mesocestoididae; genus Mesocestoides; species Mesocestoides corti. Next base: position 354,585 of record UXSR01005180.1, on the reverse strand, counting down.
AAAATAGTTTCCGCATCTCACTCGCTGCTTCTTCGCAGCCATTGGTTATTTTATTACAAAGAGTTGCTTTCTGTAGGTCATGTCAAGGTCAAACTAAGTCCTAGTGTTAAAGGATTCAGCCAAAATTTCTCATATTACACAAAATAGTAATAAGTTATGATCACTCGAGTCAAACTTTCGCGTTTAAGAATAACGAATAGTTGATGTAGTTGGAATTCAAATACTCTTGGGTGTAGCATGTTTTCAAAAAAGACTTTAAAGAAAATACACTTCATCACACATGGTTGCCCGTGAAAATATGGTGCCTGCACAACGTCACTAATTTCTGTGCTGAAGAGGGTACAGTTGCACCCATTGTGCGTATAACTTTTTCGCTCATCGCTGCCTTTGTACAAAGAGCCCTCGGACGTGCAAAAAACAGCAAACCAAAACGTAGTGGACATCAAAGCCGGTGGCGCGCGATATCGCACATCATCGGCGGCACTTATACCTACGCCTGTGCGGCCAATTCAGCGCAAGCATTTTAAGCGCAAGAAATCCAAAATTGGTGTCCACGTTGTGCGATGTTTCTTTTTCTGAAAATTGAAAAAAAGCTGAATCTAAACATGATCAACTCTAATGTCGTGTGATCTGCGCAATTAATGCATCCTCTCTAGCGCCCTTTGGAGCTTGCTAGGGAATTAGAATCTTACTCTACTAAATATCCAACTGATTTGCGACTGATATTGTTTGTGTGCTGATGTTAAATATCATTTTGAAATTAGACAAACTCTTGCCTCATGTAACTCGAACGATGTCTTGTAAAATCCACTTTGCAGGACATCTATAACTAGGTGGTTTCGGCGTAAATTATATGAAACGCATTTGTCCCGTGGTCGAAAGTCAATGGCTATGGTGATTCGCAAATTACTCAGTTTCCTCAAGACAGCTGATTTGATGGCAGCTTTTTATCTTATCGAGGTGACCTCACTGATGGGACAAACGAATGACATTTCTGTAGTGAAAACCAGAATTTGTCATGCCTTTAATTATAATCAATTTGGTTAACACTTGCAACTTCGGGAATTTCAACTCCTAGATCGACATGCCCGCCAATTATATTGCTTGAATGTTTTTTATACAGTAGGGTTAATTGGTTTTAGTATTCCCACGAATGACTAATAGGGGCTATTTCGACCACTGTATCTGTAAATGTTTATCGATAAAGACCGCATGTAATCTCTGCGCCTCTGCAGGATTCATATTATTACGAATTGGTACAAGCAGATTAATTCAATTTATTACATTCTTGTACACTTCCTTATGTCCCGAAAATTGAATTAATTTCTAGTCAAATGAGGTGTGTTGAAACAAAACCATTTCAGCAAGGACTACACGATTCAAATTGTACGTAGGTGTTCGGGTGTGCTGTAAAATAGAGCCGAGACCGTCCAGCTGTTGGTAAATGGCAAAATATCTTCCCACATTGCATGCTCCTTGATTACACGACGGGCACCAAACAATTCATCTCTATCCGTGTACACTGCACAAGCCTCTGACAAAACAGTTGTTGAACGGTCACTAAATTAACCCATTGACTTGGCCAGGCATTTTAAAAGGCTTGTGTGGTGGGTAACACTATAAATACCAGTTCAAGAATGATTTTCTAGTGCTTTTGCACATTGTGCAACTTTGGAGTTTTGGAAAAAAAGTGTGAAGTGAAATGTGTTACGGTAAAACCCTGCACAATGAAACTGAATTATAGACAAAAAAACTTCACCTTCGTATTTATTGGATTTCAGTGATTCCACATAAGTCAATTTTACTGCATTTTGTCGCAGATTCGAGTCATTTTAGAAGAACGTTATCATGCGTCAAGTTTGCATAAGGCGAACATAATGTTAGTTAAATTTGCTACTCGGCACAGCAACAGTTAAAACACAACTTTAAATGTTCTGCGTTTTTTTGTAGTACGCAATTTTGGCTGTTTCGTTCGAATATTAGTAATGTCCTACCTAAAAAGCTCTTATCCAAGTCCTAGTGTTTGTATCGCGATAATTTCGAATATCTGAGTTTCAAGGAGTAGATGTTTACCTTTGATGCTGCAAATAACCTATCGAATTGCTCCATTAGGTGTACCAAGCAAGTTATAGAGACTAATTGCAATGGGTTATTTGGCGGGAAATGTTTGTATACACCTGACCTTCTATTTGATCTTTCACAGTACGGATCGACTTTGTAAGACATTTGAGTTGACATTTGAGGCATAGTCTCTTAAACACTCCTTCCTAAATTACGGTTTCGCGTTGGCTGAGATTGTGGGTGAATCCAGTAGCGCCAAAGACGCGGGGCGTTAAATATTCTCACGGCGGATTAACAGCGATAGGGTTGACTTTGTGACCATCAAAACCCTCGATTTTAGAGACTGTGCTGCCGGGGAGAAAGAAAAACATGCTGTCTCCAGTTCTAAAGTATTTGCATGCGATGTGGGGACAAAATAATTGTAGAACACTCCGTGATTTCTCGAACTGAACGATTTCGGGTTAGTGGGTATTTGATGTTGATTGTTATCTTCTTTTAGCATGGAAATTCGCCCCTTCACGAGGCAGCTTCAAAGGGCTTTTCTCGCTCTGTGGAGGCACTGTGTCTTTCTAGAGCTTCACCAAATCTCCAAAATAAGGTTGGTAGAGCCATGTTTCACAGACGCCACTTAATGATCCTAGGATTTATGCATGTCGTTGTCCTTTTTATATCATTTCGCGAAAGTTTTTAAATTTGGAGGCTCAAACCTTAACGGTTTCTCCAGCTCTGCGTTTTCAGTGCCCCATTTTCCATGTTTGACTCAATTTTTGACAGCAATGAACGATATTGCCACTTTTGCAAGTCCGCTCCATTAAGCCAGGCAAAGTTTATGGTTCTTTTTGAATTTGTTCGTGTTAACTGGTCGCTTTCAACCCATGCCACAACGGCCCACGTTTTTGTATTCTGAAACCCAACAGAGTGTCAAGCGACGCCTTCCAGGATATCTGACCTAGATGCCAGAAGAACAAGCAAAATAATCGAGATGTTAGTTCGAATATGTCAGTCAAAAGTTATCATTTAAGCAATCTGATTTGGCCCCATGAGAACACCTATATTATTTTTTGGTTTCGAGAGTTGTAGGCTGTAAAGACATTGCAGTTCTGTTTTCTTGATTTAAGGCACAATTAATGCTTTCGTTAGCATCAATTTCCTGTGTATTTTCCACCTTTGCTTGTCTTGATTAAATTGAGGTTAGACTTCCTCCAGGAAATCTGATTTATCTGTTTGTTGAGGTGTCTGAGAGAACATGCGCTACGGTAACACAAGTATCTTTGCCCTACAATTTAACACATTCTTTCAGCCTATTTACCTGTTGTTTCTTCAACGCACCGAATGTGATGGTACCCTACTTAAGTTAATTCTCGGTATTTGAACACACCTTGCACATACGTAGAGATATTTCTACGAAACAAATCTCTTGTCCTTAAATCCTGACCTAGTGCTATTACCCGAACACAACAAAAGTAACATGTCTTTAGCTAAAATTGACCTTTCTGAGAATTTGACCTGACCGACTTGATGAATTATCATTTCTGCATAATCATCACGAGCTGAAATATGAAATAATTCACTAGCAGAGGGCTTCCTTTGTGCAAGGGAGTGCCGAATTGTACAGGTTAAGAAGACCAGACTTGCGTTGCGTCACTTTGTGTTCAAAGCCAACTGTGGTTATAAGTCACAGACTTACCCGGGCAATGTGTACACAGAGCTGCATGATCAGGCATGTCCACATAAGCGATAGTGTTGCTGAGATAGAACAGGCGCTTGGATTGCTAGCAGGTAAATCACCAAGATGTCTGGACATGCGACTGCAACAATGACGGGTGTGAATCATCCCGATTCACTCTAAACCTCACGTAGACTTGTAAATCTGTGAAAAATTATGACGACTTTAAAATATGGCAAAGTCTTATCAATCCCCTAGAGACCTCACCACTTTTATTAGTTTATTTGCATTCTGGGATTCGCAAATTTGATTGTGTGGTTCGTTAAATTTTGTGTTTGTGCGGGCACTTCGGATACTTCTTGAGAAATCACAATGCGATCGCAATCAGGCCTGAATTTTGTTCTACATTTCGTTGAAGACGCCGGCACATTCGCCCTGCAAAATTTGGTGGTCCTTCAAACCTTGATGTTAATGGGAGTTTCGTTGCAACTGCGCTAATCTAATTGGCTCATTAAAGCAAAATTTCATAGGAAATTAATGTTGCACAATTTTTTTCTCACATCGCCTATTGGTGCATTGGCGCTTAGCGTAGGATTTCACTGTGCAAGTCGAAATGAATTTCGTTGTTAATTTTTGACGCGATTAAAATCACTAACCATATAATCTTTTGCCTGGGAGTGGACATTTGCCATTTAATGCAACACTAACAGCGCGCTTTTGTGTTTGTATAGTATGGTTCGACACCGCTGCACATTGCTGCACAGAATGGTCACAAACAGTGCACTCGCATTCTGATCTTTACCGGTGCTGATATCGGAGCTCCTAATAAGGTAAGCGAACTTACTACACGGGGAAAAAGAGCACTTTTCTAGTAACCTGTGTATTTTCCCTCCTTCACAATTCGGCCTTGAATGCTCACTGTCAGAGTTGCTTTACCTTGGAATCGTTTAATTGGACTACCCCCATTAGTGCAGTAGCTGGAGAGGGCAGTGAAATTTGGAATTTGAAAACTATTGTCGATGGAGAAAATGCACTATTAGCTTTTTGATAGTTAGCGGAAAAGTTACTTGAGGTGAACACGGGCATTGACGATTTCTCGAACTAAATGGATAAATACACTTTGTTATAATCGAAATTCGGTCAACTTATTGAACAAGACATGACTCAACTGAGTAACTGTGACAACACGGGCCTAGTGAGACAGAGAGCTAGAGACACTTGATGCTTTGTTTTTGTATTTGCGAAGACGGCGTAAAATAGTTTCCATTTTTTTTCTGAAAATTTGATAAATTGTGCTGTTTATGCAGTTTAATAGTCTGCTTCACAATGCTCAAGAGATGATGGCTATCTGTTGAAGGCTGTGCCTTTTACTGATGCAATTATTGACTGGAGTAACCTACGAGGTGTCTACTAGTTACAGGAATTGTGAGTGGCGGTCTTTTGGGCAAAACGTGGTTCCTGTTCACCCAAAACCGTGACTTTGCACTAGAGAAGGACCGTTGTCACAAAAAATAGTATGTATTTCGTCTACCATAATCAAAATCTATGCACAGTACTTTTCACAGTTGAGAAAGGCGAATGAAAGAAATGTTATTTGTGAGATGATTCATCCATTCCTTTAAAATCAATGAATCAGGACATTTGAGTTTTTCCACAATTTCGCTACGTTAAAAGTGCAGCTTGAGGGGTGGCTAGAGTGCACGAAAGTTGAGTAAGGTTTAAACAATTAAACACGGGTTCATCAAGTGTGCGTAGTTATACCACACTTCTGTCCTTATGTGCAGTTTTTTTTTTCTAGCTCTAGGAGTTTTTAATCACCACGTGCAAACACGATATATTAGCAAAAAAACTAATGTTAATTGAACTTTGTCAAAATTCTACTGAACGATGCAGAATTGTTCACGCAGCAGCTGTGTGCACCTGCGGATGTTTTCACCTCATAGCTTTGAAGAATAACGCTAACAGAACACTTTCTTTTTTGAAAATTAATAGTTCAATTCTTCTAAATGCATGTCAGTAAGTAGAAAAGGCCGCATTGCTCCACTATTTCTCAGTACCAGATGAAATGTGCGGCAAAGTTTTTCAATTGTGAACCAATGGATTTCTCGCTAAAGTGCTATGTTAAATCGCCGATTCCGTCAAACGAATTTCACAACGAAAACGCATGCCCTGTATTTTGAATCAATCGGACTTCAATTAGTGAATGAATAACCTATTATATGGAAGATTTTGCACCCAAGATCTCTTGTACACTTTGTAGTCTTCGTGTTGTAATTAGTAACTCGGTTTGGTTATATTAATTGAGGGCACTAACTTGAAAGGTTTAGACATATCGGTTTTGGGCAATGATTGTGCCACTCTTGTTTTAGTTTGTGACGTGCATTTTGGTTCTAATATTATGCATTTTGGGGCTGCTTAAACTTTTTTTTATACATAGCCGTAAAACAAACCACCCAATCACCAACATCCATTCTCCAAGTTGCAGTGTCACTACCAGAAATCGAATCCAGCCTCTATCTGTGTGTCAGGATAGAAATTATGTTTGATATATAAAGGAAGTTGCAAAAGAATCTTGGGTGAAGGTAGAATGAGCTTACAGCATTTTGTAAAACCCTAACCATCAGTGATTGGCTGCTGAATTTGTCTAGCGACTAGTCAATGGGTGGTAGTTAACTAAGCCAAATAACATCTTACTTGACCCAGTTGTACTGCGTCCTAATCCAAACATAATGAGTCTTATTTTAACTGAACCAAATCACCTTTAGTTTGTCTTACTGACTTCAAGAATGTTTAATTCGACACCATGAAAACCAGTGCAATCACAAGGCTAATTTTACTTAACCAAAATTCCTTTTCCGTGATTCTGATGCCGTTTTAGAACGGTGACACCTGCCTGCACATTGCGACTCGTTACGGGAGAGCAGGCGTTGTCCGAATACTCCTTACCGCCAAGGCCAACGTAATGGCCACTAATAGGAACCTCGACACCGTTCTTCATGTTGCCGCGGAGCTGAAACGCACCAAAATTGCTCGAAGTCTGATTGAGGCGATTTCCAACGGCGCCACACCAGTCTCAAGCACCTTGTCCATTCCTGGAGGCATCTTGCGGAAAAGAAATTCGCTACCGGCATGTGTACCCCCCTCACCGGCCCAGTCCGCCTTGTGGATTCGCAACGCTCAAGGGGAAAAGCCTGTTGATGTGGCAAGGAGGAAAGGCAACAACGACCTCGTCACCTTCTTTGTCACTCGGATGAATGAGATAGGACAGTCCGCTCATTACGAAAACCATGCTGTTAAATCACTACCTTATACCGACAGCAATCGTCCAAGGGCTGAAACGCCCAAGCTCCACATGTCCAGTGATCTGATTTACCTCCCCATGCACAAAGGTGCTGGATTCAAACTTTCCTCTAAGGTACGTTCACATTCCGAAAAATAATCGTTGCGTCGTCAAACAATCGTGAAGCTGTTGATTAGCTTTTGATTCAGAGTACTCGAAACAGCGATCCTACCTTACAAAAGCACTATGTGGCTGCTGGCCAATCCTGGCATAGATTCGTTTTGTTTATTTAAATAATTGAATCTGTGGTATTTGTGGGTCAAAATGGCGGCCCTTCACACCTTGATTTACCGAATTTAATAAATACACGCATGGTATAACTAAAATGCTCTTTTAGTGGCTTACATTATGCATTTTTGCTATAGATTAATGCGGATAGTTAAACACAAACCGCACGTTTTCTCCTGAATGCACCGTGAAAACCTTTGCTTAGGATTCCAACAACGCAAATGACAGACAACAATTGTCTGCACTTCACGCGTAGTTTTCTTGCATCGAAATTCAACCTCAATACAACTACTGTGTGCTGTAAATGCCCACGGAAATCAGATTTACACGAGTTTTTTATAGTATCTGAATTAATAAACAAATTTGAATTGTGCTTCAAAGCCGGAAAGCGAACAACCCTTCCATGGATTAGTCAAATACTATCAACTGTTGACCAATCAAATGAAAAAAAGACGTTCAGGCACTTTTATTGCCCTGATAAGAGACCAGGATACTCCGGATCTAACATGAAATTACGACTTCAGTGTAAAAAGATATATTTTCTACTAAGCAGACCGCTTTTGGAGTTGTTCTTACCATAGGAATTTATTCTACGCTCTGAATACTCACGCAGTGATTTACCACCAAGGGCTTATCAAAAGCCTTGTCGCATCAATGTTATTTCCTCATCCCATCATGGACCCCAAACATTGCTAGCCACTACAGTCAACGCAGGGTCCCTATTCGATATACCCACGCATCATGTTTATTAAGTAAATCAGCTTATCCACCTCGTCATGTTGTTTTCACCACCACCTTAATTTTTTGGTAATTACAAAAATTGCCAAGGCCCGAACAGCTTTTACACGTGGTCACAATGACCGAAATAAGTACAAATGTGCATAAAGTTTGGTGTCTTTATGTTATTTGATCATCTGGACAGACGTTTGTTTTGACACGTCTTGCTATTAGTGAATTGAGTAGTGTGCCTATGTGTAAATTACTTGACGGGCTACCACGCATAGTGGCATTTGTGTTGATCCTATTACGTAGGCGACGCGGTTCCCATTCATTCATTCTCATTCAATTTGACAGTTAAGTGCTTAACACAACCAAATAAAGTGTGATTGATGTCTTTTAGACCCAAAAAATACAAAATAAACAAACAAATTCTTCGTCAGGTGATTCTAACTCGACTGGAATGTGGACCGCGAAGAGCGAAAATGAACTCAAACCGTCAAATGCAATTCAGAATGTAAGTTACGATTGATTGTCTTATCAGTTTTTACCAATGTTTTGAGTGTGTCAGCATCTATTTGTTTCAGCAATTAAAATTTGTGGATTCAAAAAACCCGATCGGCTTATAACTTTGCTCTTCAAATCACAAGGTTCTGCTTGCTGCCATCAAATTCATTAGCATGCAAGTGTTAGCCTGAATTCACAACCCATGCACACCGTTGCAGTTATGATAAAGTTGTAGAGGCTTACAACACATCGGGAAGTCGGTGATTAAATCGCGATGCCCGTGACAGTCTCAGGTTGCGTTTGAATTGTATTCAGGAAGGAGTTTGATAAGGGTACTAACGTGCTTCTAGTTCCCTCTTTCTTTCTAGTTTATTTGGATTGGCCCATTCGGCGTGCATTTTGCTACCCTAGAGTTTTCTAAAACTAGTTCAAAACCTAACCAAGTATATTTTTACCCAGCTTAGACTCACTGAGTAGACACGACCTAATTGAAATCGTAGTTAGTTTCGGCTGTCTCATTACGGCGCGGTGGAAGATTACTGAAATGAGTTTACTGAACTTTGCATTATTCCTGAGTTTTTAGTGGTGACAAAAATTGCTGTTCTAAGGACACTTAAAAACACTGATATCCGTAGGAATTATTTACGACAAATACTTATGTCTACAGTAGCAAACCACCTGAACTCGTAATTTGCTGATCCAATATCTGTATTAATTCATTAGAGCTTAGGTTATTTTCTTAGGGCATTCAAATTTTGCCATCCTTGAAAAATGATGTGCTGAGCTATAAAGTTACAGAGGGGCTTCCCAAATACACCTTGTTCTGAAGGCATTTTCTTTGAGGCAAGAATACAGAAACCGCATCTAGAGTAGAGGGTGTAAAATGTAAATGCACCCAAATTTTAGATAGGCATGTTTTGGACTACATTTTTGTGATGTCTCAGTCAAACCTACCGAAGAATCGATTGCATAGTTCAAGTCACTTGTGAATGAGTAAATGTATTTTTGAAAATTGAATCAAACCTTAGGTTAGCAAAGAGGAAAACTCTTGGACACCTTGCAGTAACTTAGGCAAATATGATTAATTAATGCTAATGACATCGATGGCTTTGTTTGTCGGCATAGTTCGGCTAGTCAAAATCAAGTGCGCCTAAGCGTCTTGAGCTGTGGTGATAATGAGTTCGTGTTGGGAAAGCAATTATTATGCAACATTCAAATTATGTGGTTTTTGGTCTTTTAATTGATTGAATTCGAGTCAACTGGATTTAATGGATCTTAAACCGTCAAATGTAACTCAGATTGTAAGTTACGATTAATTGTCTTATCTGTTTTTATCAATGCTTCTAATGTGTCAACATCTTCTTGCTTAAACAATTAAGATTTGCGGATTCAATAAACCCGATCGGCTCATAACTTTGCTGCCTAAATCACAAGGTTCTGCTTGCGAGTTCGTGGACTAACGTTCATTTAGCTTAAAAGTACTTTTCGAAAATGCTCAGAAACACATTTGCTTAAAGTTAATTAAAAACTTCCTCATTTGACTGGTATCTTAATACGCGCCTGTGCTCAAAATTTCACGAAATGTGTGGACATACAATAGTAATGTTGATTGTGTGTTCAAGAGCTCTAATTTTGCGGATGATAGAAAATTATCTTAGGATCCAAATGTTCAAAAAAAATCCGTCTTATAAACGTGCCTATATGATGCAGACAATCTAGGTCTGCGGACCTTTCTTCTGGCTACGTATTTAAATGTCCTAACTGACACACTGTGGTGGAGGGTTTCGAGTGATTCCTTGACGTTTTTTGAAACACTCTTAACTGGGTTTGGGAAAGAGAGAATCTGTACAATGAAAATCCCACGTTGCCGGTGCACCAGATCCCAGCACTGTTCTGCAGCGTCGCAAATAGGTGTGACATTTCCTGGACTACTTGACGTTTAGTGCATTTGATCGAATCTATGCGAATTATTGTGTCTCCTTTGACAGATTTTTCAACGTAGATATACTTGGGACGATGGCGCTCCTATTTCATTTTTCATGAACAAGTCATTTAGACAAAATCTATTCTGGCTCCAAACACCCTTAAAAGGTCGAATGCACAGTTGAGTGTCACAGAAGCTCGGTTCTTTCAAAATGCTGCTGGAAGGAATATAAAGTGAAATTAAATCTACCGCTTCCGTTGCTACATAAACGTTTAATGTGTGTTTAAATAAACTGCATTCATGTTTCTCTTTCAGTCTACAAATGCTAAGACCAGACAACTTTTGTGTTAGTGTTTCTGAAGCTCCGCAGGACAGCGGTTAAACGAAGTTATGATTATTATTATTATGATATAATGCATGTCGTTTTGGAATCAAAAAGTCCTAAGCGAATATTTCGCAAAAGGTTTTATTTTAATTGGACGCGAGTTTGGATACTTAAATACAATTTTCGCAAATTGACGACCAATTAGAAACAGTCTGAAAGACCCTGATTCTGGGTGTGGTTTTAGGTTTGAGAAATATCTCTCTAAAGTTCTGCAGGTAATTAATAAACTCTACGAATTGTTTCTTGGGTTTAAATTTAGTAAAAGCAATGATGACGTTTTATTTTTGTCCAGCCACAAGTTGGCACGTGCCGACAACGGGAGATTAGTTTAAGGTCCGATCTCTCCGACCAAATGACCCAGTCATTCACCACTCTATCCACTTCTGAGGGACCTGCTTTTTCTACCGGGATCTTGAAAACGAAAATGCGTTCCCTTAGGGGCCCCCTTTGTGGTGGCCTCTTCAAAAGAGAAAATGTAAGTGCAAGGGCATTGTAACATTTTGGACAAAGAAACGGAAGAAGCTTTAAAGCAAGGCAACTCAACCTACTGCTGTGAACTTCAGCTTGAGTTTTCAAAATATTTTCACTTCCTTTACAAACAAGTTAATAAAATTGACTTCACATCGAAATTTATATCTTATCAGTTCACATTACAAAACTGTCATGTAACCGTTTCGCACATGAACTAATGCCATAGCAATTTTGTAACAGATAACTTAAACACCGTGACTGATGCGTTAAGGATTTACAAGAATTCCAAATTTTGACACACCGGTTAGTTGTCGAATGTTCGTCGTACCAGCAAGGTAGATTTGTAGACTGTAGAAGACTGGGTTTTCGCCTGGACTAACATATTTTTCTGCTCTTGAAAATTTCAACACGAAGAAGAAACACATCAATCATTCCTAGTGCCTCCTAAATCAAATTTACAAGTGTGTTTCCTTGCACCACACTGACATCTTTGATTGATCACTAATTTAGATTTCCCTGAACAGAGACATGCTTTTTATGAGATTCCTTATCGCCCTTAAAATTTTCTCCAAATTGTGGTAATTCTGTTCTCCATCAAGTTTGCACCTCATCTGATATAGGTTAAAAGCAGTCTCCCGTTACTTACTGCCTTCACAAAGACAGCAGTTCCGCTCGACGGGGTACAAAGCCAGACACAAGGATTCGCTAAGGTACCAAAAAAGAATGGAATATCTCCCACGAAACTAATCCCTTCCGTTTCCTTTTCCGGGGCCCTTAATGGATCTCATTCATCACTAACAGGAAAAAGTATTTTACAGGAAGTAAGAAGGTGCTGCTATTTTTTATAAAGTGACTAAAATAAATCGAATTTTTTTAATGTTTGTAACCCCACAATCCGTATGAGGTGTGATCCGTTGGTGTTTGGATGTTTGGCGTCTTAGAATCACATAGCGCCTACTCTTATGCACGTTGATACCAATGCTCAATTTATTCATTATTACTGAAAACATTTTATTGCAAATAAACAAGTAGTCATGAAAGTGACATGGGATAATCAGAAATAACTCAGTGGTGGGCCGTTTCCGAGTGTTCATTTAATGAAGAAACTGCGTATTCGACTCTTTTGTGGAGTCTTGTCTACAACATGAGTCAGACATGACCGGGCAATCGAAAATGACTTGGATCGATTGCACATTTTACGAATGTTGGCGTCAGACATCAGTAAACCTAGTGTACATTAAGTGAAGGCAACATTGAACACAGCAAGAGTAAGTGCTCGAAATACCGACAACTGTCTATAGCACATTTAGAAGTTCTACGCAGAACAGTGTTGAGCACAAGTTTTCGCAAGAATTAGATGGTTTTGTACAAGATTCCAATATCTTTGTGGCAAGTTGCTTAACAGTAACAGGTTGCTCAGGAGTATCATATCAAGTAAATAAGGAGACAGTCAAAATGACCCAGAACGCTCAATCCATTTAAATGGAAAGTGTCCATTAAGCCAGGTGCACGCAACAGAACTGCGATTGGAGGCGCGCTGCCTTGCTGGAATCACATCTCACGAGTGTGGCTAATGTGACACCCTTGGAAGAATATCACTGGTTAGCATAACCACCGAATTTACACATGTCACAGATCTTTCAAGGAAAAACTGCCTAAAATCAAACCTCGAGTTAATATTCGATTCCAAGCTGATGTTAACATCCTTCTAGAGAATTGAATGAGGATTTTAACTTGACCTGACTCAGTCAATCAACTTGAATGTTGCTTCAACAACTCAAATAATCCCCTTCTTTAGTGTTTTTATTAGTTTCTACTAATTCTAAGGCATGATTTTCTTTTGAAACAGCAAGACATGACTGCACACGTTAAAATGAGAAATTCAGTACAATAGAATGTGTTCACATTGCCACCGATATCGACTAACCAACTGGTGGTTTAGAACGTCTATTGACTACCCAATTACTTCGATCCTGCACTTTAAGTCTTTTTGCATTAAACATACTGTGTTGCATTGAGATATTCCCAGGTTTCATGGGTAATTCTTTAAAAATAATTTCGCTGAGAACATTATTCTGGTGCATACTCATCGAATGTCGTTCGTATTTATCTAAATAGTCAAAGTACTACACAGAAAACTCAGTGAAAGCATAAATCGTCTAATTTAGCCTTTTCTGACATCAACATGCGATATTCTCCCGCCTGGTTTCGTAAATGCTTTGCGAATCACATTTGTGGATAGTCTAATAGTTAATATTTTTAGGCTCCTCATCATGTTTTGGATGAACTGCAGCCCATTTCTCTCAATTCGTAGGCATATCTTTTGTAAATCACTGAAATAAGTACGTTAGAATCGTCATCTGTTCTTGAGATTATGGTTTGCGTCTTCGAAATTTCAACGAATCCTTCTGGTTTTCAATGACAGAAAACATTTCCTACATATGCCTGTTATATTCATGCATTTTTCTACTTTGTAGCAGGCAACCTTTTCACTGGATGATTCCTTCCACAAGAGCCTTGTAAGTGATCGACTCCGTCAAAATCCCCTTCCTCAGGACAGTGACAGCACCTCGGCCGACGTCAGCAGTATCCACCTGCCCGTGGATCCATTCACGAGCGCCAACAACATCAATGGTAACAATGCTGCGAGACCGGCTATTCACCATTATGCTCGTGCGGGGCACGCCGTCTCTGTTCAGCGTAGTCAGCCACTCCCTCTTTTAGGGCAAAATTCTGCCCCAAGACGGCTGGGCGTCCGGTTTGACTTGGACGGTGAGAAGGCCGAGCAAACCACCTCCTCGCCTAGGCATCACCTGGCAACGCAACTCTACCGTGACTTGGCTGGCAATCTCAAAAAGGTGAACTCCACTTGCTTTCTCATATTAAAAGGGTTTTAATCAAGTGCTTGCATAACATATTTGCACACACCTTAAACCTGTAAATAAGTTAGCACACAACTGATCAAATGGACATGGGTTTCAAGTGTTTTGTACAGCTTCTAGCCGCCACAAACACTTTTTTTTACACACCTTTTTGCACAAAAAATATTCTAGCATTTGTCAATACGCAAACGACTACTCTCTCGTCATCGGACAGCTAAAAGAGACTAGTCTTAAATACAGGGTGTCCGAGAAATTTGTCACATATCCACGCGTGGAGGGACAAAGACCATTCCCTTCACAGAAAGAAATCACACAGTGTGAAGTCAGGTAAGCGTGGGAATCATTTCAGTTGCACGACACCTCCATCAGTAGCCTGTCCGATCTATCTTTTTGGCGATTTCTAATTGAGATTCGTCCTCCCTGTGAGTTTCCAGTGTAGCAGAATATATATTGGGTCTGTTCGTTTGCCTTAATCTTGTCAAAGAGCCGTTTCCGAGACATCTTTAGGTAGTCGGTGTTTGGCGAAAACTGGGCGATCCTCACTGTTCTTTCTGATAGTGAATCCTTTTCAAGTTAGGTTGTAACGTGAGGATTCTCTTCTCCCTAAATTCAGGCAATTCGGTTGTTCACTGCCATGCGTCGTCGTATTCTGCATGTCTTCATAGAAAATTGTACGCTTTTGTATGCCAATCGGCTTTGTGGGGGTGGGGAGGGTTAGTCGCAGGCGCTCTCTTCCGACATGCTAAAATTTTACCTAGGGATCGGGGTTACCAGGCCTTCTGTTTGCGCAAATTTCCTCGGGCGATGACCAAGCGCCCTCCGACACACACAACTTTCCTCTTGAAAGTTACTATGCTATGTCCAAATGTGCTTCATGTTCATGAAATCCCCGATCAAATGCGCTTTGAACATTCACGGTTGACTGAGTTTGGACGTACTTCAATACACAAACTACCCTTTTCTGATGCTTCAAACGGTGTTTCTAACCCCGAAATTTTCAAAACATGAATTTAATCCTAAACACAGGACTGGATTATACGACAGTTTGAACAAAATTTGTTTTTCACATTATGAGGTAATGAAATGTTGTTGAACTGTGTGATCATCTTGTGCATTTTTTCTGAGTCACTGCCAGATTTTATTTATTGGTCTCAAAACCGTACAAACACGGGGAATGTCTCTGACTGACTATTACAAAACGGATTTCACTAGCTATCACATTTATCGTGTTTAACATGGACATTAATAGCGTGAGCTTTCAAAGAAAGTTGGTCAGAAACAAGGGCTTGAATTCCTGCCATACATTTTTGCAAAGTTAGCAAAATCTAAGACTAAATGAGTAGCAAATAGAAAATGAGTATAATAGAGTAACAACTATGATCTACTTGATGCCTCTAAGATTTGGCTTGCGCAAATGCTAGGAAGTCGCCAATCCTTTTCATTCTCCAGGTTTCCAGTCAAATCAATTTTTCCTCCTAATATAACAAAACCCGAATTGATTAACTGTTGAATTTATTGTTTCCGTTTGATCTACTTCGTTCAAGCTATTTTATTAACAACATTTCTGACTTCCCGACGATTCTACGAAAATGGAATCACAACACCTGCCCTAGTTCCTTTGCTTAGCCTTCGGGCTCATCATCCTCCAGACTTCCGCGTAATCTGTTCTCGATGCTTTTTTTGTCTTCACGGTGTCAGAGATTTCTTTACAAAAGTTGCTTCAGGCTGGATTAACGGCTCTTAACAATAGGGAGATCAAATGGATTTCGTGGTTGCTTTTGCTCTGACCAATCTTTAACCAGCGAATTCATTTAATTATTCAAAAAAAATTACCCATTTTTCAAACCAAAAACATGTATCTCTTAGGGCCATCTGGACATATCACTATGCATTACTGGCGATGAAGCCAAATGTCAAATCTCTTCAACGATGTCATCTAATCGCTTGGCTTTATTAAACTCAATCGTTGGGTAACTTGTGTAAGGAACATCTGTGATTTGGCGCAGATAATCTCTTCTCATCGCCTTCGGGATTTGACCACCCCTCAGCTTAATCTAACTGATATCCTCATTGCAATTTCATTACTTAATTGACTTATAAGTAGGGTTAATCTTCAAATTCTTCTCATGTAAAATTGCTTTTATCTGTTGTTTTAACCTCTATTCTGCTTAAAGCGTCTCACCTATTAGTAAATCACACAGAACTACCAAAAGTCTTTTGCGGTCTCTCGATAGAGTTATTGTTTTTGTGTAGACGACCCCGATGTGGGACTTGGACCCACGTCGTTGCCACAAGTTTTTTTGTGGCCTCTGACAAGATACGCAAATACCCCCAAGAGTGCAAGAAGGCTGACTAACACCTGTTATGCGATTGTATATCTTCTAAATGCCACAGGCATGATCATTAGGTGGTCAGTGTGAGTCGAGTGTAAACACAGAGCTGCCCCTGAAAACTGTCGAGTTCCGTGCACCTGGTACATAGTACCAATTTTTCCCCTTGATAAACCTAATCAAGTTTTCTTACATTGTGTTACTTTTCCGGGCACCAATGGCAGAATATGTGTCCTGTCTAATGGATAATCCACCTATGAAACACGGTCGAAATTCCCGTTTCTGTTATTTTTGACTATGTCAACATGTCCAGCAGTTGGATGGCGTTGAGGATGGGTTAGGTTGGCTGTGTGCAAAATGTTCTGAATTTCTTGTTTTAACTTAGGCGAAGAATTTTAACCTTTGTGAAAGCTCAAAGTATGTTTGCGTAAATACGGTTGGTGAAAAAAGGTGTTTGTCTCTCATAGCGTTCTTGTCAAATTGTCGGCATGTCTTCAGTGTAATTCGTGAAAACATGTTGTCTGGAGCAGTTTAACAGGGTTATCTCCTTTTTCTTGTCGGAATTACCATTTTATTCCTCTAAAAGTAGTTTCTAAGCTGCGCGTTAGCTTTAGTTGAATTTGTGTAGGCTTGGAAAATTGAAACATCGCAGTAAAAATTCGTCTTTTTGGAGAGCATTTCTGGGAATTGCCAGACTCTGGATAAAAACCAGCATCCATGAACGCACTCCTTAAGACCCCATACCGCCTTAAATTAAGGCCATGCGAATCTAGATACCGAACATTAGAATTTCGAGGCCTAATTCTCCTGACCTGTGGCCCTCACCAATAGCCGTGTGAAAGCCTCCAATCAAAACCTCCCATTGAGGTGTCTCAGCTTTTCCCGCATGCAGTAAATTTCTTTGCAAATGCGATTTTTCTAGAGTCCTTGTCAGATTGCATTGGGGGATGACAATCCTAAGCTGTGTTGGCCTCTAGTAGTAATTTATTACATAACGGCACCACAAAGTGCCTATGAGGTTGCAAAATGAATGGAATTTCTCTTACCAGTGATCTGAAGCAAGCATGACGATCAACCGATGAGGGTGCCCGCTTGTGCAGTTTGATTGTTGCAAGTGTGGTACTTTAACCCACTGATTTCTGCGATTGGTGGTGTAAAATTGCTCAATGGCTATACAGAAACCTTAGATCCGATGCCAAGTATTCGCGAGACAATCGCAATTGAAGCAATTGCCTTTCTGAAATTTGTTTGCAGCGCTGCCTCGGTTGTCAAGTCATTTCAATAACGCATTAAGTTGCATTCCGAATCCTTTTACAAGTCAGTAACTTCGAACCGGCGTAACATTTTATCTGGTCAATTAGAAAATTAGTACTATGGTAGGCAGACAACGACATAGGCTCAAGCTTAACGCTCATGATAGTTAAACTTGATTGGCTAGCTGGATCGCTACGTTCAGGCCTTCAATGTGACTATAGAAGGCACAGATAGTAAATTAATCTGGTCTATTATCATCTAGCGACGATTTCTACCTAGAGTTCTGTGTGTAAGATGTCCACTGAATTCAAGTCAAGACGCTTCGGTCAACGTATTTGCAGTACATTGCACATCGACTTCCCTCCATGTTCTATTTTGTACAGAAAACATTGCTACCTCCTAACAGCCAGGCTCTTTGGAGGTTGGTCAGAAAATTTTCATTTCTATGTTGGACATCACTAAGCCCATGAAATCGACCATGCTGCCACAGCTTCAGTCACAAAACTGCACAAGTTAATTTCATAAAGTGTTATGCAACGTTGTAGGGCCCCGTGAGTTCTCCATCCGCCTGCAACTGTGTACAGCGTCAGGCAGAATATTTGGCAGGCAAGGTGTCCCATTTTGTGCCCTGTTCTGTTCATGCCTACCTCGATTTTCGGGCTTCCGAGGCAAATCCGTTACCCCCGGTGAGTTAGTCTTACGCGGCGCAGCCAATTCATTTCCTTTTTTATTTGTGTTTAAGATGGAAGCTCAGAATGTAAATATTTCTGATCGTAGAGATTAATATGTTGTGTCTTTTCGCAACTCAACTCCACGTCTAATTGCCTCTTTTACACGGTCCATTTGTAGACGCAAACAACTTTATTTTAGTAACTTATTAGTAATAATAATACATTGTCGTTTTGGAAGTCTGGATCATGTAATATTTTGTGTGCATAGGATAATGTTGACTTTTGTTTGAACATTCCTTGTAGAACCAACCGGTAGCAAGGAAGCACTCAGAAAGAGTCAATCCCCCATCCAAGGTGCTTACGCGTTCCCGTTCAGATGAGTCCCTGTCTGTCAATGCGAAGAAAGCTGGTGCTAAGCCCGCCGCCCCCAATGACTCGGTTCCAGTTCAGGTCGAGAAAAAACCCAACAACACACCACTTTCCGACGTTTGCATGGGAAGTCCCAGCACTAGACCGATCTCCGTAAACTACGAGGTAGAGTAAACGCCCACGTATTCTATTGTCTCTAATCCATCTGTAACAACTTGTCGCAGCCCTAATTCATTCGCATTTCCCTCATTAAACACGACCCATATAACGAGAACGTGCATCAATACAACGAGTTGAATGGTCAGGTGGATGGTACGGGTGGCGTGGAGGAGGCAGACGGTCTCACGTGATCAATAGGGGCGGCGTGAAAATGAGGTCAAAAGGGTGAGGAATGAACGTGAATCAGTACCATTCACTAACGCCGCCTGTAGTCCTTTGCTGAGCAATCTAATGTATTTTATTTGGGTTCATGTACCTTAGTAAAACAGATGGTTATGTTTGTATAATACCAGGGTGGCCAAATCTTCTGAATAGAATAGTCTCCACTTTTTTTCATTATCAGGATGCTTCAGGATGGTTCCGAGGTGAAAAATTAAATCAAGCGCCATTGCAACACACGAAAGCCAAAGACGAATCTGATCTTCCACAGAAGGTATCAAAGTAAGTTGCACTTCATTTGACCATGCTGGCCAGAGTCACTGGGTCGAAGCGCTCCAATTTCTTTACAAGTAATTTTTTTACTGACAATCATCTAACAGTTGAATTCCCTCAATGCAACATAACGCAACGGCAAAACTCTTTAATTTTATGCTCTAGTTGTTTTTTTTCCGGTACAGACCGCAAAAGTCCGACACACGTGAAAAGGACTTTTGTTTCACCACGCCCTAAACACATGCATGAGAGTTATTTTGAAAGTTTCCTCTTCGCTTTCACCTAACTCGTTCTTCTTCCGTGTGGATGTTTGAGGTAATAGTCAGTTTCCTCCATGTGAGTACAAACCATTCTACGGCACAGTTGGGAAGGCAAGTTTCAATTTCGGCGTTTGACTCGCCTCCCGAAGCACAACGGTAATGCGGATGCCTCAAACGAGGATCTTTGGAAATCAAAATTTATAGGACGTTTGGTGGAGTCGGTGTTCAAGAGGCGTTTTTTGAACTGAAAATTCTCAACACCTTGGTTTTTTTCTTTTGTCTTGTAGTCTAGATTAGAATGTGTCTGTATGCTTTACTTCTTGGGTGTGACCGAGGCCTGCATCGTGTGACTCAGTTTGTTGTTACCTTCGGCATCTTTTTACCTTGCATTAACAAGAATTTACGCTGTATCCACTCACAACGGCAGCCTTCGTTTTAGTGTCAGGAATAAATCAACTCTTTGCATTCATGAATTTACAGACTTCAAGTTCCTCAAGAAGGGCGAATATTGCATCAGCACTTTTGCACACCTGCGGTTCATACCCCATCACAGTTAACGTCACCCATCTTTGTTGCCTGTGCCCGAAATCAAACCCCATAATCCGATCGATATTTACTTTCTATAATTACGTCAAGGTGAAGAAATGGTGCTCATCAATTACATAATCTTCAGATGGTTTCAATTGACCGAATGCTCCCCATTTTAAAAATGTTCACTCGGTCCTGTAGCATCACTTGTAAAGTCTTTATCGTGTAAATTAATCGTATTTGGAAAGACGATGCACGTCATTTAGAACACTGCGTCCCCTAAGCCTGTTTGTGGGGCTTAATTTCAGTTGTAGTACTTTAACCCGGGAAAGTATTTGACATTTTTGTTAGCTTCACGTTTTCGACCACTTAATACGCCCATATTCTGTGCATTGAGTGGCAAACATTTTAAGAACCACGTTGGACTGCGACTTGTTGTTATTTTCAAGTTGCCTTATCCTTGCCTTGCCTTCACTGTATTATTCAATGTCACAGCAACATTTTAGGGATTAACTAAAAAGCTTTGCCTTTACTTGGAAGTTACGGCTTAAACAGAGAAAATAACCACTAGCTTTTTAGAGCCTCTCATTATTTTCTTTTAACTCTGCAGAATATTGTACGAAACAGTAGAAACCTGCTTACGCCTCCTACACTTTTAAAATTGTTTTTCTACGAACTTATCCTCATTAACATTACCCTACTTTTTTGTGTAGATCGAAGAGCTACAGTGAACAGCTGACTGTTGCAGAAGCAACTCCAAGTGCAGCCCTTACCAATGGTTGCAGCACAACCACAATGGGACGCCAAACAGTGGCGAGTCCACTCTACATGTCCTGTCACAACATTGACGGAAAGATGGGACTTTCTGTGGGGTGCGGCCCTCAAGCCATACTCTCTGCTCCATAGGCAAATGGCGCACTTTGACCTTGGCTACAAGTACCCAACTCCATCAAGATTCTTATTTCAGACATTTTTGTGTAGATTGTTTCTGCTCTTTAATGTAGCTTTTTTCTTAATAAGGAAAAACGTTCATCATCGTCTTCAAAATGACTAATAAATACACGTATTCGAATTTCTCCTATCCAAAGCGATATTAATGAAGTACCGTGTGTGTGAGCAAAAACAACGTGCCAGAGGAATCATTGTTCTCCAAGACAATGTGTTAGTCGAAGTTGAAATTGGTGACTGTTGTGTGGGTGGCATTGAATGGAACCTCTGAGGCTTAGACTGATTTTAACGACTGACAATATCCCAATCAACTTAATTTCAAATGACATGTGATCTACATATATATGTTTGCTGCAAACCAACCAATAAGGAGGATGCCTTCAAAGATTGTGCCACACAAAAGATTCCCCGCTCTACCAGTCAACGAACCGCCGACCTAGTCAGATGCTATTATCAAGGCCATAAAACCACAAAGAATCCCTCAACGATATCTTCTGTTTCCTGGCCCTAGCCACAGAAGCCTTAGTAGCAAGTCAACATCGATTTTGGGCCAACACGGAAATCCGG
This sequence comes from Mesocestoides corti, assembly GCA_900604375.1. Taxonomy (NCBI): domain Eukaryota; kingdom Metazoa; phylum Platyhelminthes; class Cestoda; order Cyclophyllidea; family Mesocestoididae; genus Mesocestoides; species Mesocestoides corti. The sequence goes on along the minus strand of UXSR01005180.1, from coordinate 332,826 downwards.
ATGCCATCATCACCGATGATGGATTCCACCACACATCACGGTAATTTCACGAACTACGCACGCCTATTCTTTCCTCATCCTACAACCAGTAATGAAGACGAAATTTTTTCAGAAATGTTTTCCGACATTTTTAAGTGGGCATTGCTTAAATCCAGAGGCGAGAATGCGAAATCATCCGAGATCTTACACACGTTTTGATGGAACACCTCACAATACCAAATAGGGCTCTTCGAAATCAGCAACCACCGATTTTGGAGCTCGTGGGTTGCATGTTGCGAATGCAAATTCCGCCTTGGCCCCAATATAATGGATGAGGCTAAGGCTTCCACGGGCGGGATTCCCGAGCATAACGTGGCACATAGATTCAAAGGACGGAAATGTCATGTTTGATTCAAAGGTAAATTACGAAGTGTATTCAAGACAATAACAACACCTCCTCCGGGATCTTGGCTTGGAGACACCAAGCCAATACAAAATCGTCTCGCATGACTTGCTCTTTAACACAATTTAGCTGCCGACGCCGACAGTGGAAGTCTCACTAGAATGGTAGGACACTGGCTGGATCAACGGAATCGGCCTTCATCACAATAACGGAAAACACGTAGACGCGGATGAACTGAAAAGTGAAGTATTAATTTCTTTAATAATGAACTTCATGGAAATGAGGTTTTTAGCTATTTCAAATTTAGATATTATTCATAGTCACACTATTTCCGCATTCACATTAATGAATTTTACCAGTTTAATCCCTCCAAATATTTCGGGTTAAGGACACCGATAACAACTAAAACCCATTACGACATATAACCCAGCCCTTTGGCAGACAGTAAAGGCTTCCTCCAAGAGGATACGGAGGGGTTATGTTATGAAAGTGGATCTGCATAATGGCCAGATGGGAGGTTGCAGCCAATGGATGTCTTGTATATGATGTAACCTATTTTTGATAAAATTTAAGTGTGAAACTAAGGCTTGTACTAGTATGAAATATGTTTAACTAATTTGCTTTTTATTGCTTCAACAGTTTAATCAGATATTGATAAGTAGCGTTAGCACACCAGTCAGGCAAGTTAAAGAATCGTACAAGATGAAAAACCATGAACTAAGGAAATCCTATTATTAAATTAACAATTCAATTTTGGTTTCGCGCACTACTGAAGACTTCTTGAAGAAGAGAATTCGAGCTTAGACTGATAACGAGGAATCAGATACAAAACCTCACAAAACTCATTTGGGAAGTTAATAAATTAAAGAAAATTTATAACTCAATGAATGTTTAGCTACTCGACGACTTCATAAAATTTTAAACAAAAATCGCTATCATCTTGTTTAAAGGGGTGCACAATTGTCTAATAGTAGAGTGCATTGCTTCGAAGGATAAACGTGCGAAGATAATGATAAAATTCTAGATAGGCATTGGGTTTCTATGCATCCATGTTACATAGCCTTTGTCAATAGCTCGTTTCCCTTTAATCACTAAATTATGCAGTTTAAAATCTGTTTGGATGTAAACGTGCAGCCATAGACTTGACTCAGGAATCTATGCTTGGTCTAAACACCATAAAGGTACCTGGGATATTAAAACATGGTAACTGTGAGATTTTTTGTACACACTTCGTGTTGTAATAAAAAAAAATGAGCAGTTTTTTATTATAAAACTCACAATCTACGGCTCAAGGCAACGAATCCAAGTGAATACATTTGGAATGACTGAGTAGGACCAGAGATTTGTAAAGACGAAGACAAGGAGCACAGCAGGGTGCTAATAAATTAACTTAAAATCTTCTTTTAAAGCAAAAAGAAAACTCGAACTATACATGGGGCTTGAAAATTTGGTACTATAAAACAAATTTTCAAACTGTGTGTTAAATAAACATGAAAATTACGGCAAAATAGGTGTCTTTGTAATTGCTATTCAGAAAATAAATCTTTACAATTGACCAGCAGCCTGAGCCTATGAATCTCAAAGAATAAGGCGGCCAAAATTTAAAACTAAAAAATTTTAATATTGTCATGATTGATGTGGTTGAGTTTCGCGCGGTTCTTGAGTTTTTTGTTCAAGGTAAATTCGAGTTCTTGCCAGTATCGTTCTACATCTTTTTCTTCTCTGGTAATTGAGTAACTTAACGCTGACAATGTTTATCTATTTTTGATTCCTCTTTATGTAATATTCCTTTTCATTCTACTCCTAAGTTTTTCAGTCGCCTTAGGTGTGTGAAAGGATTCAGTCCAACTTCAGTCATTTTAAATAACTTTTCGTGGCTTTTAGAGCTTTCCTTATACATTTGTTTGATTTATTAGACTTCATACGCATTGTGACTGCATTGTCTTTCTCTCCCAGTGATTTGGTTCTTCAGATTTATCCCTCAAACGAGTTTTGAACATAACGTCCTTTTCTCGTAACGTGGAATAGATCACGGATATGGGCAACATTATCCGTTTTCTTACCAGTCGATCAGAGGAGATAAAGGATGACTTCGACATTTTCGTGGATTTTGAAAGTGCGTTTTCCGCCCCCAGTTTGTCCCTTTATTTTTTGCATTTTGACTAATCATTTCCCAAAGTAGATTGCCAGCCATCTAACGAAGAGTATGACTTGTGGTTGGAGATCAACGCGAAGCTTGCTCATGCAGAAGATGTTTTGTTGCTCGTACGCAACTATCCAGGTGCTGCACCGCAAATACGAACCGCTATTGAGCGGTGCTCAGACGAGGCCGCCCAAGAGGCGGCTTGGCGGGCCTTGGTACCTCTGGTTCATCAGCTGCGCATCTGCTACGACTTTGGTGTCTATTTGGGTACGTTCTTATATGTGCTAGTCGAAAGACAGACCATTGCGTTGGTGAAATTCCCTGCAGTCACCTAGTCTAGGGAATTTCAATGTCCAGATTTAGTAAGATTCGTGGTATTGATTAGCAGTTGCGTTGATCGGGATTGTATCCGTCTTCCAAGTTCGGTGCTGATAAATGTAACTTTACGCATCATGCACATCTTATTTTAGCGTGACTACTCGTCCGAATGTTCCCCCGCCTTCAGTGTAGAAAGTGGTGGAATTAGATTTGTTCTACTTTATTTGAATTTCATGGCTCGGGGCTTACATCTGCTCTTCGACTTTGTAATTTTTGGATTTGGTTTACTTTAATGTCCCTTTCTTCACACAAGCTCTCAAGATTACACTGCCTCAACGTTCACTATCGTACTTGTTATGCTATGCCACGTCGTTGTCAATGTCTCAAATTGAATTTTTAATAAAGGTTTCGTAGATATCATGGAAAGCACTAGTGCGATGTCTTGATTTTGTGTTCAAAAGTCATATTAAACTATGGATGTGCATCGATACGAGGCACAGGGATCTGTCTCCTTCGCAATTATGTTCTGATTGATTATTTCTATCTTGGAAAAGCTGTTAATCTGTTCGTTTTTCCTTCTAGCTGAGACCGTTCCCCGCCTGTTGTATGCCTTATGTTCAGATGAACTCACCGTCTGGGAACATTTGGAATCACAACAAGCCCTTTTCAAACAATTCGCTGAAATTCTTGACTTTATAATGCAATTCGACAACATAAAGGTGCGTCTTCCCGCCTTACACCATTTTTCAATTACGTTTTTCCGCTGTAGCCAAATTTCCCCTACTTCTTATTTAACGGTATATTATTACAGACAGTCATTCGTTTTTCTAAGTAGGGCTATGGTTGTTTTTTTTTTATTCTCTACGCTTTTCCCAGTTAGTGGAATACTTATTGACTTGCTGCAATATTGGCTATGCGCATTACCTTAATCCAAATTTGATAATTATTAATGTTGCGAAAGCCGATGTCCATGTTCATAAAGTGGTCATAGAACTGTATATATAACATTGCGTTTTCTCCCATAAAGTTCGACCTTCAAGCTCTTATTTTCTAAAGGCACTACTACTTTGCTGTTCTTCCACTTCGGTGAACTGACCTTTCAAGATCCGTGTTATTAGACCAACTAGATGGGATTATTTTACTAGACAGGCCTGTTTTACTTTGCATTAAGGTAATTAAGTTTACTGTTTACGTAACTGAACGACAGATTGTTGTAGTTTCCTCGGTTCTCGGCTGATCAAACAAGCCTTGGCTCCTGTTATTGGTCATTTTGGTCACGGTTCATTACTTTTTCTAATACACAAAACATCGACGCCAACTTCTTTCGTAATTTTCCATCTTAAGTTGAGTTTCTTTTTTTCAAAATTTTTGTATACTGAGTGAAAGCTCTTCAAACTGCCCATGTTTGTCAAGTGTGATAATTGTCGAAATCCTAGTATCCCAAGCGCTTTAACAGAAACAGCAAATTGGAATGTTGAAAGCTAACTCGTTACATCTCCATTACGACACACAGGAAACAGCCCTGTGGGTGATTACTGCCTCCGATATTTTTGCCTGTGAACCGTGCTGTTTTAGTCAGTGTGCCTTCTGTGTCTATTTAATCGCTCTTGTAATTTCCCTTTCTCGTCAGCTGCCTATGCCCGTCATTGAAGACTACTTGCCAATTTTGTGTCATGCTACAGGTAGCTGATGTACCAATTCGGTGCCCTCATTACACCGTTTCAGCCAAGTTTTTTTTAACTTGTGTGTGCATGATGTTCACCGGTTTGTGGTGGATCTCAATGGTTTGTTTATTTTACATTTCAACTACCATAACCGTCGCTATCCGCCCTTCCTGTATCGGGTAAAGAGTAGTCATTCTATCACGACGTTCACACTCATTGTTTCTTGCTGTTATAACTGAGTTTTGGAATGGGTAAGATGCCTTGCATCCCTAAACCCGTAAATTATTGCTGGGATTTTTTGGGCTGGTTCCACTCTTTTTTGCGACACTCACGGCACACTTTGTTCCCTAATAGCTCTCATTAATGTTTTCGCTTGAACAAACCATCTATTTGATAGTGAGCATCCGTTATATTATCAACCTCAAATCCACTAGCCAAAAATTCATTTGCACCTTTCTTGCAACGTTCCTCGTTGACTATCCGCCTCGAGACACTAGCAGGCCACTTAATACGCTAGATTAGACACAAGTCAGCACGATTGCGCTACCCCTCTCGGCGATGCGAATCCCGCGTTTGGAATAAATTAAGATGAGGGAATGACTCGCATGGCGCATTAGAGAATGCGAAAAAAACTGGGACTGAGGTGACTTCGTGGTTCTGGTGTTTAGCGCGTGCCTTTTGAGAGGCAAAAGCGTCTCTACCCACTTATGTGTACTCGAAGAAGACTGGTTTGTGTTGTAAACAGACGTCTACTCAGGCAAGAGACATGCGTTTGTCAGTTGTTTGTTATACCATGTCCTATTTCTGTGTTCTTGTCTTGGTCTCTTGTTTAACCACTTTCATATTCACATTAAACAATGCGTCAAACCCACTGCTGATGACCATCTCAAGGAAATAAGCCGTCTTGTGACGTTTAGTTTGTACGTTGAAATAAAGCATTGTTTCACTATCAGTGCATCCGTTTTTCTAACTAGCACCGTAGCACAACTCGCAACTTTTTTTCGAAACAAATTTATCCACGTGAATACATCGCTTATCAAATGTGATAGTGCCTTGGATAATATTCTCTGATTTTACTCCCAATTTTTCCCACACACCTCTGCCGGTTCACATCACTTTCAGATCTCCTTATTTCATTAGTTAAATCCTTTACGAATTCGCATTGTTGAATTAGCAAATCGGTGCTAAAACGTACTCTGGCGCATTTACACGCCTTAGAATGTAAACCGGAAATGCACACGCAAATCAACCAGAGATCTGACGGTGTACGCTGTGAACTTAGGTAGCACTCTCATGGATCAAAATCTGACTCTAAATTCACCGAGTGCCACTTATTGCTCGGTGCTATAACCTACTTTTAACCAACATACCATTGATGTGACTCTTGTGTCCTACAATGAAAAACTTAAGATCCTTGCTCTACCCGTGCCTTTGTGTCGTCAAAAAAATTCGCTACACGCACGTGACACCTAAGGTGACGGGACTTATTTGCTGTGGTACGTGGCCGCAAGTTGCGCCTTGTGTCCATACTTGGTTTTTTAAGCGTAGGGAGTGTCTTGCCGTTGTTAATGTTCCGGGTAAGAGGGTGGGATTGACCACAACAAACCACGTCCGCGCCGTGGTAGGATTTCCTGCTGGCAAAACGGTAATGGCAATAAATTTCGTCTTTACTTGGTGGAGGTCTTGTCAGAGTGACGTTTCACAACTGCAGGATGAGGATTTCGTTGTCATCATCTCTAAAGTAGAAGTGGCCCTGTGTAAATCATCTCTTCTGTACGGCTACAGCCATTAGTCTAACTCGCCACATTTACACGCTGTTTATTTTAATCCCTCCTTTTACGATTATTGTAGATGACCAAACCTTCCATCCAAAATGACTTCAGCTTTTACCGTAGACTGCGACAACGACGGAGACCTGTGACCGATCCCTCACAGCAGGTACACCTCTATTTCTTGACTCATTACTAGCCACATAATTGTGTCCCTCAAACACACTCATTCTTATCTATTTATAATTGTCAAATTTAGCAGCTCAACTGTTAGTAAAACGATCGCTTTTGTTTTACAAGCCACTAGTAGCGGTTCCGTCTGTGCTGAAAATTAAGGAATAATAGTGTGGGTAGTCAAATCTAGGATGCCGGATTTATGTGTGTTCTGAATTGTAAATCATCAAGGTGGTCAGAGCAGTGTAACTATGCCGATAATATTCCCTTTCAACAATCTCATCCATCGTTTATTAGTTAATCCGGTGACTGGCGCACAGTAGAAACAGTTGTCACGGCAGATATATTCTAAGCATAAAAAACCTCCACCAACGTTGAATGGGTTGTGTTCTCCTGCTGCTGCTTCTCGTGACTAATTAGGATAATTATGTTAGCGTGTGTGTGTGTGCACACACTTGGCAAGAACTTTTAGACGACCAAGATTTCCGACTGAAGAGTGCTCGGAGTCTGCTTAATTAGACCCTACTTTCCTCCCCCCCCTCTTCCCCCTAGAATGTCCCCTACTGTGTAGATAACACTGAGGCCTTCTTGAGGCAAGAAATGGAGGAGCTCAGCGACGAGTGTTGCAGCAAGATGTCCCTCTTCTACGCAGAGGCCACTCCCATGCTCAAACTCATCAGCCGATACGCCACGCAGTGTCATGTGGTGGTACGTTTTGCGTCTGCACTACTTCGATTTTCGTGCATGTAACCAGAAATGTCTGTTTCAACTAATATGCCTTGTATACGTGCGTAAAGTGGTGTGTATTTTCATGTACATTTTTTTTTGATGCGGATTCTGCAACAAATGGATGTGTCATTAGCGCTCGAGTGGCCTTTTATGTTCGATTTTGGCCTTACGCAGGTGGTCCCGTACGGGATCCTAATTTCGAAGTAATTTTATTTCCCTGTGGATTCACTTTACCGTGGTGAAAAGGGTGGCCACCTTTCTCCTCATTTCCCTGCTGTTGCCTTTTAGGTATTTAACGAAAATTTTGAGACCTCAGCAGTTTGCCTTCCTATTTCTGGCGTAGTCTTGGCTGTAAGGTGTCTGCCAGCACTGTCTGTTGTCATCCGATCTCACTCCTGCAATTAACTTCGAAACCACCCATCTGTTTATTTTTGCCAAGGCACGTGGTGACCTGAGGTCGTTAATACGTCAAATTGACTCACCCCCATATAAGTGAACCTCATTTCCGTGCGTTGTTTACGTGTTTTCGATCAGCGTGGTCTTGAGTGGCCGTCTGTGCCGGGACAATAGTAAAATTTCGGAACGTTTGAACTTTTTGATTTTCTTGGGACTGATTTAGGCTTCAGCTTCATTGTACTAAATCCGACTTTGTTTTAAAATTACCTTGCTGTTTGGCCTTTGCAACGCCTAATTTGAACAGTAGAAAAAGAAGAAGGAGAAGGAGGAAGAGCTTAGTGTGACGAAAGACAATTCTCTTGTTCCCTATCATAGCCTGGAACAACTGTTAACATCACCAGGATCTCTGTGTAGCCAATTTTACTCACTTTGAAATAAGGCTCTAATTTCCCTTTTTCGTAGATTCTGCAGTTGGTTTCCGGTCTAACGCATGCGCATCATCCTTCTTCATTTAAATGTCACCGTGGCGCCATTATTTTTGCGAACGCTCTGTTATGCCTACAGTTTAGTTTTCATTGAAATATACTCCATGAAGGTTCTTAGACTTGTTACATCGCACTCGAAAATTCCTGTGCTCTAGGAGGCCAACCCACGCATAAACGCATCTTGCATTCCCTGATTGTCACTCACAGGGCAGACAAACACGTCTGTTCTGTCCGACTGTGTGCGTGAAGTTGAGGAATGACATAACTTTTCTGTCGGGATGGTATTTTGTCGTTTTCTTCGAGAGGGCTTAACATTTACAGTTGAGTGAGCACAACTAGACCCCTTCGCTTTACCCCATTTGCGCCTTTCAGTGTCCTTATTTAGTCCGGTGCATTTCTAACGTGGCCTGGTTTGCAGTTGGTTGAACACCTTTATGCCTCTCGTCGTGGTTTCCTGTTCTTTTTGTTGGCTCTGGTAGGACTCCCCCACCCCTCACATTTGAGAACAGCAGTTGGGTGACTAATGCGTAGCGTGCATGCCTGTGTTCAGTTTTTGATTTCGGCGTTGTCCATTACCCAAACTGGCACATTAAGCGCACGCTTCAACTTTGACTTAAAACAGCGTTGTTTTCCTGAATTTCTCCATCCAATGTACTAGTGGTCTTGTGTTAAATGACTTCATCCACTATTACGCACCAAACAGAAATCTTTATGAACTCAGTCGACTATAGTTCGAAGTGGCTGGAAGAAGTCAATGCCACACTTCAGCATGGTGTAGTTGTATAGAGCGATTTCACGAAGTCCGAATGCTCTGTGACGTAAATATTGGCTGTTCATGTTTCCGTGGACATCTTCGAGCCCAACTAGGCCAGTTCTTTCTATGTTAAACAGGTTTGGGTTTCGGTTTTCTCGTATTGCTTGTGCGTAACCTACAATACTCTCAACTTGTGTTGTCTAAAATGATCTGCTTTTCACGTGACATCGCAATAGATCCGAAATATTGCCGTTCTTGGCAATGTGGGGAAGAACTCGTACGTGATGGTGAGTTGGCTCTGTGCTGGTTTTTTTTGCGCTAGTTCAATTTGTCCCTCCCCATCGTTACATATTTAAATTCAAATTACCAAGTTCAAAAGTGCTCTGTGGGGATCGAACTCCGTTGTCTTTTTTTCCATTTCACCACTAGCTATTTCTATGTCATAAGCACCTGAGGTGGTTATAAAGTTCTAACAAAATGATTTGGCATCAGGATCCAAAATGTCAATTCAGCACTACGGTGCCAGTAGAGCGGGCGTGCGTATGTGTTCGGTTAGTAGATTTACGGGGAAGTTTACGACTGACGAAATCCTGTCACTCGTGTGGCCGGATGTATGTGGCTATTAGTGACTTCTCGTGAATACGAATGTGTCACGAGAAGCGCGCAATCGTCTCTTATCCTCAGCTGACAGCAGGCTAATGCTTGTAGACCAGATCCAAAAGGCTTTATTCCGGATCACCCACTCTGGTGTTACCGCTACTTGTCCCGACGCTGCTCTGATGAACTCGGTCGCGACATGCATTGTGAGTTGAAAACCACAACCTTTTCGCCGTTTGCCTACCATCCAAGTCGTGCCTGTAAACTACGTTTAAAACACCAAGTTGACGTAAATTTGCCGTTTCGCCTTGTCTGTTTGCTTGATTGCCTGTTCATTTTTTAGGACTTGTAGTTCGCGTATTTTGGCTTACTCGTCATCCCCAATGTGTTGGTGCCTGCGTGGTTTTGTGGCGAAACGATTTGGCGCTTCTGCGTCGATGGTTTTTTCTTAGAATAAAATTCGCTGCATAACGAATACATGTGAGAAAAAGTCATAAAAAAGCATGATTTTTATGACCGAGCTATTAAACCTTTTGAAGGGTTTTATGTTCACTCCCGCATTCACTGACTGTTTCTCTAATCACAAAATTGGTTTATAATCCAGTTTACGAGTTAAATCTGTGATTCCTCGCCTGGTTAGCACGGGATTTGTAGTCCTCCTGCAGATACGAAAACGGTCGAAACAACCGATTGCATATCGTTCTGTGTGTGTGTGCGTGTGGGCAGCAGTGTTTACTTCTTTTGGGTGCAAATGGTCAAAACTGTTGTCTTTTTCCTCCCGTGTGTGTGCGTGTGTCTTTCTTCTCCACTGTCCCTCTACCCAGTTGTGCATTTTCGACGCCGTGTCTCAACGTTCCTCAATACTTACAAAATGCACACTGTGTGCTCTGATTAGATTAAAGCAATGCCTATTCCTTTATCCCAAATTCGAATCTGTAGTGGCTGTCATGTTGGCATAAGTAAACTGGATATTTCCCCGCAAACTTGGGTATATCAGTCGGTTTCCAGCTGGGACACGCCGCTTTCCGTAGAGCAGATTAATCTTATTGCATTGCCTTCTTCTAAGCATAGCTGTGTAGTTGTTTTCATGGAGTGTAACCCAAATGTTATGCTTGGACTTGTTGATTCAGGTACCTACCTGTTTTTTGCCTCGTTCTCTCTGTGGATTTTTGGTACGGATTTGGTGATCTTTTGGCTTAAAGTGCAAACGTGGGCCTCCAGCCACAGTTAGCTCTTATTTGACCTGTTGTACTTTTATCTCTCTTTTTCTTAAATATATGCGTCGTGGTAACAAGGCCACCAGAACAAATTTACTGTTTACGGAAAACACTTCTATCTTCGACGTATTAACCTTCCCGTAGTTATTGTTGGTCAGTTTTTTTTCTCTGAAACTGTGAATATCTAATGTCGCTGCTCAGATTTTAAATATTCTCTGTAACGCTGCATTTTGCATACAGGATGTTTTCCTTTATATTAAATCGCCTGCAATTTCTTCCTCATAATTTTTTTTCGAGTAGAACTGATACTTATTTGCACTTTACGGACCCAAAGTGTAGGTAATATTTGACCATGTTCTGTTGCGTAAAAGTGATTGGTTCTGCTACTAAAACGTTGTCAAGACGTCCATTTAACTGTATCCAATGAACTGGCCAGTCTTCACGCAAAACGCCCGTCACTTTCCAACAAGTCTCATTTTCAAAAACAGCGGTAACCATCTTGACCTCTTCACCCAATCAATGTCGTTACTGCATTAGCAAAGGCGAATTGCGGAATATGTTACAAGCACCTATTCAACGGCCAGTTTCCCTGCAATGTCACCTGCTTTTATACCCTTAGCCTACTGCTCGAACTAGGTCACTTACACCATCGTAGTACGGACTGCATCCGCTAAAAATTGTACAGTTTATGGAACGTCGCTTTGCTGTTTCTTCGAGGCTTCTATCTGACATACCATCGTAGTTACGCTTCACCCATCGTAGTTACGCTTTTTCGCTGGTCTCTTGAACTTTAGTTTTTTATCTAGGCGTAACATTGTGTCCATTCAGGGGTCTCGACATTAAACTCCCAGACAATTATTATGCTATCCCAACCGCTAAACACGACCTAGACGGCGGTGACGGTACATCACCTTTACGTGGGTCCAATTATCCATGACTGCTCGTCACCATGCTGTTACATGCAGTATGCATTTTGTGATGAAGTCTGAAGTTTTGTCCCCGTTCTATCCACAGTATGTGGCTCTTTGAATACCTTTTCTTTACGTTTACCACTACATGTACCGTTCCTTTTGCTGAAGTAATTTCCAATTGTGCATTTAGGCCTAAGTGGTGTCTCTCTCGCACACCCTCTTTCTGCCCCTGTCTTTGTGGTAATTAATCGACAAATGCCACCAATCAGTGCTCTCACATTAAATATTTTCGGTCCAGACATACCATCACGGCTCCTAGATTCTTTCGTAAGAAGTTAATTCGGCACTTGCCCGTGGAATCGGCTTCCCATTTTGGGGTTAAGCATGCACAAATAAAGGTCGTGCAGCCTTTTCCCCGAGTTGGTTCTGGCTAGAGTGACTAAACACCCTTACGTGATATTTCTTGACGTCCGTTGCATTTGGGCGCTCGCTCGAATCCCACCGCCGGTATCCCGAGTCGAGTTTGCTGGTCTACAGCGCTGTACCCTTGACCGCGACGAGATAAGCCTTGGTGACCTAGCTATTCATTGCAGACATTCAATAATTGCAATTTTATCCCAAGAATCACATTCTGGCACACTTTATACTTTAAGCATTTAGGGTGATTGTTACTTTGACTACGTTCTTCCACATTCGGTTTTTATGAAGTACAATGTAATTCACATTGCTCAAGTTACCGTTCCAGCTTATGTAAGTTTTGCAAATATCCTTATCTGTTTTAATGTTAATCTCCAATTGGTTTATCGCTCATCAACGGTTCCGTTCAAATCCCCCTACACACACAAGTGTTGAAGCTCATGTTCAAGTCATCGCTTTGACATTTGTCAGCCGATGTCCTATTCACCTCAAACCACCGCCTCTTTGAAACTGCCTAAGACGGGAATTTATGTGACCCAAGGCGTTTCCAAGCCATCCTGTGTACCAGAACAAGCCTGATACCTTTTTGCTAACTTGCCGTTGGGGTTATCTCATGGCTCTAGCTCTGCCGCGTCTTTTTGCTATGCTGGACGTTGAATTAAAATCTGCCATTGTGCTGGCGCGACTTGAAAATGCCTTTGCCTTCTCTAGGATGTAACAATTCCCATGGACGTGACCTCAGAGTGCTTGGCTGCGATGGCGCACATATGTCGCGGTTTGCTGGTGAAACCGGGCATGCGGAGTCGTGTGACCCGCGACGACACCCTCATGCTTCTCTTGCGGGTCATGACCGGCGTCATCATTCTCTACGACCATATTGACCCATATGGCGTTTTCCGGAAGACGTCTAAACTCGACGTGAGTTCTCCCCATTTCGTCTGCCTTGAATCGATTTACGGTTCTACTATTCTGGTGTTGCCTTGAACTATTTTAGCTCTACGAAGCAGTAGTATAATTTGTGATTTTACCACGTGACCACGGTCGGTCTGACTGCCGTACTGTGCAAACATTCTAGACAAATAAATTAACATCCTCGCCGATTGTAAATGTGTTTACCAAATTCGCAGTCAGTTTTTTTATGCCAAAATTTTGACAATTTAGGGAGAATAGTAATTGTGAGGACCGCCCCTCGTCAATAAACTCCGTTCACAAGGCAGGATTCCTTATCCTTACTAGCACAATATTGAACCATTTCTTTGTTCATTTTAAAACTGTCATTAACTCAAATGAACAGATGTGCTCGATAAACGAAACAAGCTAAAAAAACCGGTATTGTCCATTTCTGAAGTTCATTTCCATCACTGTTTGCTACCCATGCCTGGACTGCGTTCACCGACAACCTCATCGGTTCTTTATTTTTACAAAAAAAACACCTCATAGTCAACTGGATTCTCGAGATGTTTTGTTCAAAATCTTTGAAAAAAATGTGTGCACGCAGACTACGATGAGAAGCGTTGACTCTGGTCGGCCGCCTGGTCGTTTTGCCGTTCATGACAGGATCATTTTGCTTCCCTTTTTATGTGAAATTGGACTCCATTCACTCGAACCATCAGCAAATAACTTAAATGATTCCATGTGCCCCGACTTCACCTAACTGACATCTGCTCATGTCAATCAAAAAAAAAGAAGCCAAGTTAAATGTGTAGCGTCACAAGCCGCGGCGTCAGTTGCGTTTGGATGCGGCTTGAACTCTGGTCACGCAGTATTTTTTTCGTAGAGGTCCATCGACTCGCGTAATTTTGCCATTGTAGACTATGCGGTTGCGGTTTGCCATCCTAGTTACTTGAGCATAAATTGAATTTAAACTTACCCTTCTCCCTGTCGCATTTGCATCAGGGAAGTAACGAGAGCATTGTATTCTGATGACTTACGGAATGCACTATGCATTAGTTTGTCTAATTACGTTGGCGCTCGATTGCATTTGACTAGTTTGGTCTTTATTTTTGAACGTTTGACGTAAAAGCAAGACCGTCGTTAACGTACGACGCAGTATTTCACTGTCCTCACATTGACATCGCCACTGTCGTGCAACCACTACACCCACGCCGTGCCCATTGACGCAGTGGCGACTGTCTCGCCGCTCTGGCTCTCTCTGCAGCCATGCGCCTCACGCGTGCTTTGTCTACCTTGGTGTCGGTCGGTGACTTTTCATGTTTACCTTATCCGTACCCCCTCAATGCCAGATATTTTACACCATTCTATCGAGGCTTAGTAGTCTTCGGTTACCACCCAGATGTGCCGCTTCTCGGCTACGATGATTGACCAAATCGCTGTCGACTGTCAGGCCCTTGCCTTTCCGGAAATGTGTAAAATTTGCCAACCCACTGGTTCCAGTAGCGATGAAATTGTAGTAGTAAGCGACTTGGCTGTTGGAAAAGCTGTTCACCTCTCTACCTCATTTATTTACAAACCTATATTAGTCTTTAAATGATGCCTTCATCACAATAGAAAATCTTCAGACAAACTTAACCATGCTGTATATGCACTGATGTCATCATCTAGTTTAAGTTTCTTCTTGAGGTTGTCCTTTGATACGATCACCAGCCACAACCACCGCTTGCTGGATTCTGTTCTACATAGTTGACATTGCAAAGTTCAGAGCACGTTGTAAATTTGAACAGTTTCGAAATGGATGCAAACTGTTATGATTACTTTTGACTAGGGCCAATCACCCATTTAAAACGCAGACAACAATGAGGTGTGTACGTGAGGTCGTGTCACTCTAAAATGCTGGGTGGTAATCCGGGGGGAGAATGTTTGAAAAGCACAGTACGGTGTCCTATTAGTCCTAGCCGCACTGTCTGCGTTCGACACCCCAGTTAAACAAATATTCACGTATTCGCTGAGGTTCTCACGAGGTGACGGGTGTAATGCGTCGTTTGTCAGCAAATCAAGTGTGTGAAAATAACAACTCAATTCACTTTCGTTGCCACTTTTGTGACCTTGGGCTTTGGTGTTTCCGAATACACACGCCTCTCTGATTCCCCGATCTGGCCGCATTATCTGTAAACACGCCACCTCGTAGTTTCCGTGGCTAGACCTAAATGCAACACCCCACGCCCATCAATGATATTGATTTTTTGGAAAGCCAGAATTCTCTTTTTTTCGATATTTGCTGCTACACGTTTGTTTTGATCTCACAGTGTCCCCTGCTCAGTAATTGATGCAACAGCCAACATGAGTTCTTCAAATACTTGCTTAATGACAGTGGTTTGTTGGCCGTCAAGTCTTAAATTGAAGAACTTTAATGCACTTTCTGGTCGGTGTTCTTATAGTTTGTAGCAAATCTTTTTCGTGCGCACGTGACATGTTGGTAATGAAATCTGAGACGCATGCGTCACCGTGTTTCGCAGTTCCTTGTCCTCTGGGTCAAAGGTGCGGTAATTCATATTTATCCCAAAAACGATTTTGTTCACATTCACATGATTCATCTAGCAACTAAAAGTTTCCATAATGTGTGCTTTTAATCGCTTCCGAGGTGCCTAATTTTATAAAAACGCACTTTGTTGCTGCAGTCGCCGTAAAGTTGTTCAAAAATGTTTACTCTATCACTGTATATGCACTTTTACATTATGCATTTCTTGCGCTATAGACGCAAACGTGATCCGTCAACTTTTGGGGCCACACTGACAGCCTACAAAAAATCAAGTCGCGCAAGCGTGCTGCAGTAAATAATGCGCCCCACATGCGATTAAAGTCAAAAACCTATATGTAGAAGTCGGGAAGTGTGCGTTAAGGGATGTCTATTTACAGTGGGGCAATATTTCTGATTAAATGTCTTGTTTATCCTGCCCTTCGATTCCTCGTCTTGTCGGCACTGTTAAAAATTGCGTCTTAAACAACTTTAGTATGCAGTGTCTAGTAAAAAGTGGGCTTTTTGGACACATTGTGAGCCCCTGTTTCCTGTTTGTTTACTTATGGTGATCCTTTGGAAGTCTTTTCTGACTTGAATTAGTGTCTAAGGCTTACTCTCATGACCGACATTGTTATCATGTGACAGACGATATTCAGGTTGAGCTAGTTTGACGGCAACACTCCTTCACATTTCTCAGTTTTATGTTTACAGGGGTTCGCAGAAATTATAGGTAGTTTGTGGCGTCAACCGTTCACTAAAACTTGCGTGGATTTTTCGTCATGCTCAGCAATTCACAGGGGCCATTCACTTTCAATCACGCACGCGCACACACACACACATGCAGAATGTAAACTACCGTAAAGTTTTATTGTGCGAACCGCGAGATATGCCTTCTCTCCTGACCGAATGTAAACCGCCTTAGTTTTTTTTTCAGCCTTTCGCTGAATTATCCCTTAACAGCAGGCGAGTTAATTAGACGTGTCCGTTCACGGTTGCACTTATCCTTCTTTGTGGTGTTGTTTACTACAGTCATGGCAGCATCCCAGAGCGATTGACTGGGCGGTTTAGGATGTTTTCTGCTTGCATGGATGACTCACTGTCACTGGGACCAAGTTGGTTCGACTTCGTCTATCATGGGTGTCGTTTTGGGGCCTGGCTCCGTGTGTGTGCTGCCCACTGCGACCCATTTCAAGTCTCTAGGTAGAACTTACGCCGACGATTCTGGCAGTCCAGTGTGACGCTGGAACGAAATTGGGGCGTGTTCATGACCACCCCAGTGGAAATTTGCCTTGGCCTTGGTTTTACGTCGGTCCACTTATAGGATAGGCTAATTACCACGTTGCAGAATTTATACACTCGAAGTTGGGGCGTGACACACTCTAATGCTGTATGGCTAGCTGGAGGATTTCCATGTACCTTGAAGCTGAACTTCAGGTTATCCTCAAATTCCACTTTCCGTCCTGTTTTCTTTTTGTTTTTTGTTCGTTTCACTTGGATCGAAGTGGTTCCTTGAGTTGTGTTTCTTCTGTGGCAAAAAGTACGAGACCCTCGGGTCTAAAATCCTCTTAAGCCAGTTGGCCTATTGAGTTAACTTCAATGTGTTCACCACAGTCGAGTATCGTTTTTTTTTATTTTTCGAACGACCACACACCCTGTTCAGATAGTGGCTTAGCGTGTATGTACTCAAATACAGTTGATCGCAGATCTGTTGTAGATTTCGCCATCCAATGTTGCAGGCGCTTTCCAGTGCACTTGCTTCTCTCTCACCTCCGACATCATCCAACCCCATTTTTTGTTCGTCTTTGTGTTGTCGCGTCCTGCCCTGGGAAAACCGTTGTGTAATGATAAAATAACTGTGGGGTGTTCACTGCCAACGCTTCGCGCTTGCCTCATTGTAGACCGAATTGGCGAGGAAGGTGCCATTGCCATCACGCATAACGTGGTTTGCATGTCTATGAGTTGCCTGCGCTTTCCTAAACCGGTTGGAATTCACGCTATCGTGCTGCCTCGTTTCAATTACTGTTACGTGTTCGTTTGGTGTGTATGCGATCATCCACTCCCGAGTCCCACTGATGCAGATTTTTCCCGCCGTTCACAGTGCGATCCCACACCAGCCGGAGCAGCAACGCAGGTTGTCCTGTTTGTGTGAAATCGTCTGTATAAAAATGCGCTAGCACCAAACATTCGGTGTTGCCACCTTCCTCATTCATTTATCATTGATCCTTTCTTGTGTGCCGATTATTCTCAAAGTTGCATTGATTTATTGTTCAGAGCTTTGTCTATGCCCTAGGGCGTAAACACAACATGATATAAGTAGCAAGAATGAGCTAATTTTCTTCTATAACCAACGGTGGACAATATTCCGTCATTTCTCCACAGTTTGCACTTACTTGTCAAGGTCGGCGTGCCTGTCATTCCAATTCATCCACTCTCATCGTTTCTTCACCCAAATAAACGTAATCCACGCCCAAAATTCATCTCTTTCCCATAACGGTCCATCCATTAGAAATTGAACTTTAGTAACAGTACGGCTGTGTGTGTTCATTACTTCGTTTGATTAATCTCAACATTTAGTTCACTATGCGGGTTCTATAAACAATTCTGTGTCATGGCTCTCATTGTTTTCAAACCTCTCGGTTAACGAGGATATTTGCGAGTCGGCCGCCCTTTCTCAGTCCCGCTTTATGTGCCCTGAGATTGCTTCCTGGTTTCAGTATGCATAGGCCGGCAGTAGGTTATCAATGTTTAATACATTTCCCTCACAACCGTAACACAAAATGTCGCCATTTTATGTTTTCTGTGCGTCTAAATGAGTCGCCATTACTCGACGGCTCAATTTTGCATTTGGTCTACTGGGCTAGCGAATCAGTGCCGTTGAAGTTTGGTAAATAGAGGGAGAATCGTTTTAATCCATCCCGTTCACGTTCGTCTGTTTTGTTACCTCGATGGGATTCATAGTTGGGGCAAATTGCACGCCCCCTCTTGAAACGGGTAGCTCTGCACGCACATAGGCCAGTCTAGAGCAGTCAGTTGTCTTTGTTTACCTTCTTTTCTTTTGTTTCAGGTAAAAAGTTGTGTTCGTTTGCTGAAGGAGCAAAATCCGAAAAATGTCCAGTGTTTGCTCAACGCCATCAAGTATGTTCCTCACTTCTATCGCTGCCGGAAGGTAGCTGCAGATTTTGGACCTGACTTTCGGGCTTTCAGTTGAGCAGTAATCCGAACTGTTTTACAACATGTGGTTAAACTATGCCATTACGAACCCCATATTTGACGGTACTTGCGCCTCACAGTGGATAATACGACCCAACCCAATTTTATAATCACCTTGTATTCTGCCTCATTCCGTGGAGAATTAAGTCAGGGTAGAATTCGTGGCAATATGTACAAAAATGGGGCTGATCTATTCCGCCAATATTGGCGTATTCCCTGGAATAGTTTATGTTAGACCTCCTGGCAACTCATTACGAGTCGAAACAGCTGTCAATGTCAGGATGTCTTTGTGACTCATGCGTACTTAATCACCCCGTACTGCCACGTTGAAAGGGTGCTCGTCTGGCACCCGGAGCTCACAGTTATTCAGCCCAAGTCTGATTGGTTAGTGCCTCGCCTCGTGGTCTCAAGTTAGTGTCCCCATGCCTTGCGTCCCTTTAACTTGCCTCTGATTCGACTAATCAGCGAAGTCATTCGTGGGTGTGTGAGTGAGGGAGATGCTCGTGTCTGCCACTTTCTTCTTTCGGCGTTGGTGTGAAGACGTACCGAAGTACCGCGTGTACACGCGAAATTTTCAATGGTGTTGCTAGGCTTATTTCAGTAATATTTTGGTGCCAAATTGGTTAACCTTTAGTGGAAATTTTTTGGTTCCTATCTGAGCACGTCTCTTTCATATCAACCCAAAGTCTGTATTTCGCCGATGAGAACCGGTGTGAGTATGCGTCGTTGTTGTAAGAAATGAAAAATAAGCAACGCTCGTGAATACACTACGCCCTCTCTCAACAGACGCTGAGACTCCATTTTTAGGAAATAATTCATTTTTTTCGACTTGTTACCTTCAATGAGTTCATGAATACTACCCTCAGTGACGTCTTATAACTTGTCGCGTTTTTCTCGATATTTCTAGCAAGATTTCGCTCACTTAAAAATCAGACTCATGTACAAGAAAGCATCCGAGGAAGTGCGTGTAAAGCATACCTAATGGGCGTGATCCTATCTCGTGCGCCCTCAGTTTTGGCCACTTAAAATAGTATTTTAGCCGTACTATTTGCGTCATGCCTCCTTAATTAGCGCCACAAGGTCTGTTTTGCTGGTTTAACATTCAGCCTGCGAAACTGTCGTTTTGTTTTCAAGGCTGTGGTGTTTTCGGTCCGTGAGAGTGTGTTCGTGTTATGCGTCCTCGCTGCATTCCCGTTTATTCGATAATATCCTTGAGGACTTTCAATTTACCGATATGGCTTAGTCAAAAAATGTGTGATCCGCTGAGCAGACACTCCGCACTTTCGTGTGCTTTGTATTCTCTCTACTTTTGGATATTTTGTGAGATTTTATTCGTCTATCTCCTGTCGTACAGTGTCCCTTTATTTGACTTGCAATTCTCAAAAAGGTAGCCTTCGTGCTAATCCAAAAAAATGCACAGGGTTCCTTTACATTGTGCTTCTTGACACATATAAAATTGCTTAAATTGGGCCTTACGTCTGTAGGTCCTCGTCCAAGCGGAACTCTCGCTTGAACATTACTCGCTCTACGTCTGTTAAACACTAGCATTCAACACATCCGCCTGTTAGCATAAACCCAGGTTTCGTGTTGCCTTGTACAAAGGCAATCTTAAGAACCAAACAGTCCATAAGGCACCCTTAAATGACGGATGTGCGTAGGTTAAATGCCTTAATGAACATACAATTAAGGGTAATTAATGACCAGCTCGTAAGGAGTTCCTTTTTGACAGGCGCGATGGTAGCAGTCTTGGCTCCTCTCCCCGCGCCATAATGGTGTCTTTGTGTGTTTCACCTCAACAGCAAATTCGTTAAAAGGGGAGATTTTCTTCCGTTTATGTTAGGTGTTTTCTTTAAGAATAACCTGTCTGCTACCTTCTGCTATTCAAAACATGTTGATGGCCCACTGCTACGGTCAGCGGCACCGGTACCAAACGTCACCTGCAAATTACGCAACTGCCCTATTTGCCTCTCCTTTTCCAGGTACTCAACTCTACACTTTACTGACGAGACAACTCCACGTGTAATCAAACAGCTCCTCGCCAGCACCGCATAGCCACTTCCTCCTGACTGATTGTGTGTTTCCGTGTTTCCCCCTCCAGCTCCATTCGCCCCATCCTGTTTTACACAAAGCACCTCTCCTCCCCCCTCCCACACACACACACACACGCACGCACCTACATTTGTACAGGCCACGCTCACCCCACCACCCACTTCAGTGCTCTCTTTAAACAGGTTGTTATACCAGTCGTTGCACCCCGTTGTACCTCCGAGTCCCCATAAATCACTTCTGCTTACATGACCCATACTATCTATATGGCAACCGTCTTAAGTTTCCTACGAGTGCTGTTGTTTTTAACACAACAATGGTTGCCTACAGAAGGTCGATGTTGCGTTGTTCCCCTGTCGTCACGTCAGGTTGTCATTCAGCTCGTTTGTTCTATGTGGTGAGAAAAAAAGACCAATTTGGTAGGCACGCGTAGATTCTAATCGTGTGTACTACGGTGTTTATGATAGAATTTTCCATGCAAAAATTGTGCATCGTAGTAGATTTGCCTGAATTACTTTCGCTCTGCGCTGCACGTTTAGTTCTGACTACTTGTTGTGTCAGTTTTGTATCAGTGTGTGGTGTGGTTTATCCCCGAGTAAGTGACTTTAGTTGTGGTCGACTTTCTCAACTTCTTTAACCCCATTTTTTCTACGTGCATTGGTCTAGCACCTTGATGGGGGTTTTCTGTCAAATTGGCCCCTTTAAGCCGGAATTTTGCAATCCAATAGTCGCGTTCGACAACTGTTTTCCTTAGCATGTTTTAGGTAAATTATTCTGATGCTTGTGAAATGGCGTGGTTTTGATCAAAACTTCAAATGGTAGTCTTTTTAATTTCATTCCGGAAACGCTGACATAATTGTCTAGGAATTGGAAAGGTGATATGAGCGTTGATATTAGCTTGTGTATTTCTCCTGAGAAATGCCAAAAATGGCGAACTTGCTGGAGGTTCTGTCTTCGTAACCGGCTAGGTTCGGTGGGAGTATGAGCGTTGGTTTAGTAACAGTTTTTCGGCTGACACGCAGCGGCAGCTAATTGTTGCGCCTGATGCTACTTCCTGTTTTCTCGGTAGAAATGGTTTTCATTCCACGGGTTTCTGGAACTAAATGGTTGAGAGTGGCGCCTTTGGAGCGAAATTTGCAGCGACGCAGGCAGTGAGCTTGGTCCTGTTTGGCTGGAAGACGACACTCACCCGCTGTTCATTTCCGCCTCCTACCCCACCTGTGATTCCCATGCTGCCGTGTCCCCAATCCGGTGGTTGTCTACTTTTTAATTGGTTTTCCCCGTACACATTAGTCACCCAATAAAAGTCATTGTCTTACCGACTGGTGGGTTTCTGACTGCCCAGTTTTCAGCCATCGCCGCTGCTGCTACACAATCTCAAGACATCCCTCAAATTCTTTACGCCAGCAGCCGTTTTATCCTCTTAACTGGAGGCTAAAAAGATTGTGTGGTATGGGTATGAACTAGCTGGCGGCCTGAGAGACCTCTTCGATTTCGCATGCACGTTGATAGTTCATTCTCAACAAACACCACAACTAAAAATAAGGAATAGGCGCAACTCGTAGAATTCGTGATGTTTTAAAATCTTACTCGAATCCTCAGATACAGCAGGTGACACTTGTCTTCGTGACGATACGAAGCGAATGAATTCGACTTCGGCTTTAGTCGTAGTCAAGGCAGCTTCTCAAGAAATAATCTGAAATGTTCTTCTAAAGCCTTTTTCTAAGAGATATCTTATTCAACGTGGCTGAGAATCGATGCTTTTTTTCGGTTTCAGTCTTACTCAATCACCATATTTCTCTGTTGTTAATTGAAGGAAGTGGTTTTATGCCTCGTCAAGTAGTAAAATGGTGCTAGTTGTCATGGTGGTGTTGTAGGTGATTCAGCGTACGCAGCATGCTTCCAGAGGTTTGGCATCAAAGGTGCACTGCGGGCCTGCTATCTGTCACCAGGGGGACGGAAAATATCTGGACTGTGACCGATTCATATTTTTATTTGACACGCTGACTTGCTGATTCGCTGATTGAGTGTCAGAAGTTCATGCGCCCCATGCTTGCTTAATCACAATATAAGGAAATCTTTTCTCTATCATGTCTTCATTGGTACTGCTTGCTTTTGCTAACACCTCAATAAACGGCAGTAGCAAAAAGTGTATTACGTCTCACCATGGCAACGGCTTACCACACGTTGCCATGGTTATTCGGCGAAATCAAGTAACATTTGTCTATCATAAAAACTAAACAAGCTAGTATCCTGGAGCTTTAAAAACGTCTAATAATGATGCGAATTCACCCGGCTACCCGGCAAAATTATGCGTTATTTATAACCATAGAACCAGGTAAAAAGGCGGCGGTGATAGGGTAACTAGACCAGCGCGCAAACGTGTATTCCTTCGCTGCGTTTGGCCTGTCTTTGTTGCGTGGGCGTTCTCATGGCGGACATGTGAACAATAAAGACTGGTTGCGTGCGGAAACCAATGAAAATTATGTGGAGTCACAGGTGCCAATCACTTTCCGCCATGCCTGTTCGAGCTGGTCACGCCCTCGCTGACAGACCGCCGGGACTACTTGCCAAAACTACACGGTCCGGATTTCTGCAAAGGACTCTGTGAAAGACAACGGGGGAGGGATCTGCCATCTAGCGAGAAGTCGGAATGATTTAGCACACGCTACTAGGGTCAACACTCATTGCCATCAAATCGTCAAAACGTTTCCACGATGTCACTGCTCCTTCAACTCAAACGGTGCCATTGTAAAGGCCCTGATGATCCAGAAATCAAATCTAGATTAAAATATGTCCGTGTTTAAGCCAATTATCATTGCTTGGTTTAGCAGAAGAAGGGAAGCCCCCTCTGGAAAACTCCTTTTCGTAATTAGATTAGCCCAGTTGTGAAGTGCGACTGGTTTGTTCCATGGAATGCCTCAGTAGTTACAAGAGAGCGCTCGTATCACCGAAAAGACTTTAAAAATGCACGGTTGGGAATTTCGCTCAAACAAACGAGTTCTCGACAGGATTGCCACATTTTAACCTAACATTAGAATCGAATCGTCTGGTGATGCCGAATAGTTAGTAGTGCCAGTCCCTAATTTGTTTGACAGGAAAATTATCACCAACGCTGCGTACCTTTTGCAAAGAATAAACTCGAAATTGTGAATATGATTAGTGCGTAGAGAGCATCTGAAACATGAAAATGCATAGGTTGGGATAATTATCAGTTGAAACCTGAAGCATAACACTTACATGTGTGGGTTTTATTTGCCAGACAAAAAATACATTAAAGGCGCAAATCTGCGGCTAGGAGAATTTCATTCCACTGTGGACTTACACTGGGGTGAGACGATAATCTAGTGATGCAATTAAACCAAGTGGTGAAATTGTGGGCTCCTTGAGCAAATGAGATAAATTTTCCGGTTTTATCGATTTGAAAGAGATCGATGACAATATAGGTTAATGACTTATTTTGGCAAGAGGATATGCTGACGAAAAAATGGGTAGACATTCACAATTGTGGTTTTGACATAAAAGGCAAGCATGTAGAAAATTCACTCCAAATAACTTACTGGCACGAATTTTCAGAGTGGCTTTAGTTGCAGTTTCAGTAACCACTGAACCGATTTGTCAATTAAATGTCAGGTATTTTATACAGTGATGATATTAACGCAGTCGACCTCGATGTGTCAATCTGGACAAGAGGACTCAGCAAACAGGTGTTGCTAACTAGACTGTTCATCGAGATCAAGAAATACATCGGAAACAGTAGGAATTTTCCCATTTTATAATGGGCCATGCATGCCTCACCTGCTCCCAAACCCTATTGTCCACTACAACGAGCATTTGCGCTGTCTCCAGAGGTTACCATTCATTGGCCACACTGGCGTTCTTGTGGAAAATGCGCATTAGGCTGTGAAAAGTAATTTGAAAAACTACATACAGAAATTTTCCAGTAATAATTCTGTCAGGCCCCATTTAAATAGTCCATTTTAAAATTAATTTTCAGGATATCACTACCAATGACTAGAAGACGCAGTACTCTGAAGAAGCTAAATCGTAGTATGGACAACCGTCCTAAAATTAGTAAACAAAATTCCTTTTTATTACGAGGTTGTAATCTAGCTCAACTAACCCCAACGTTTCTAGTCTATACCACCTTCTTCACGCGTATTCGATGAGGATGAGTATGTGATGGAATTTGCGATACATTTTTGTTTTTTTTCGTAAATCATGATATGGAACCATTCGAATGCACTTGGAACCTTGATTTGTCGGCTTCCTCTCTCTTGTAACCTCGGGGAGGGTTCTTTGTGCCGGAGGTTTCACTACTGTGTCACCATGCCGAGACTTCGAAATACCGATGGGGTGACGACCAAACTCTCCTAAGCACCGTGCTTCGTGAGAGCTAGAGTGGTTGCATGGAAGGGACCTTCGACAAAATGATGGGCCTACTGAGAAATTCCATTAAGAGCACAGGCTTTACAAGCTTACTTGTTGATAACAAATCAACGTCACTGTTGAATCTGATTCAGAACACTGAAAACCACCTGGTTTTATGCAAGGCTTTATCCTTCTTGTCTTTTACCCCACAAATTTTCTTTTAATCCAGATCGTGTCATGTGTTGATTGTATAAGGGTAGACTAGTAAACCTTCCATACCCTCCCACCTCAAATGGGCAAATCATGGTTGTATCATACCCGGATTCAGATCTCAATCAGGTGAGAGCAGAGTCTATTCTCAACTGATAACTTCCTACGTTTCAATGTCTTCCTGAAGCCGACTCAACAACCACTGGACTTAAATTGTTCCCGTGAACGAAAAAATATCCAACTATTTATGGTTCATAAATTCGTTGATATTTCAACAGAAATTTATTAAAATTGAGAAATCGGCAATACCTGAGTTCACATGAGTCAAGTGATGACAGGTAGCTATTATGCACATTACTAATTTCCATTGCACACTTATCGACCATGATTTCAACTTGTGCCGTGTTAAGCAAATTGCTGTTGTTCCACCTTTTAGAAACTAACTAAGCGGTGCATGCATTTCTCTTGACTTGCTGACCAGCTCATTGGTAGTTGAACTCACGCAACTTCGTGCATAACCCAAACTACGTTTATACACACGTAACTAGGTGCGTTTCTTTATGGAGGGTTAATAATCTGACATGTCCACACAGCCCCAACACAGTGGTGAATTTCCTTGATAGGAAGACAGCCATCAGTAATCCTCCCCATGCTTCCAATTACTGTGGCATTATCATAGTCACTAAGGCACTTAAGCACTTTAATTAGTTTACTAAATGTTCCTCATCCTCACCACTAATTAGTAAAAGTGCCACGAATGGAAATCATGGTGAATTTAAGACCACACCGGATTCGGTCGATAAATATTTAGAGCAGCATATCATTTGTTCCTAAAGGTAGACCACGGTTAGCTCAAAGAAAGACTGGAATATTGCCTAACCAAAGGAAAAATGGTGTGGATACGGAAAGGTCGAAACTGATCATAACTTGTGACGATGTTAACGGCTCATAAGTCACCGAGGGGTCGCCGGTCTCCAGGATTTACAACTACCATCTTTGGTGATAGGAAGATTACTCATGTCAGGGCAACAAAATCATTTAAAGTCAGCTTTAACAACTCTGGGCTTGTCAGATGCAGGTCGTCGGGAATTTTTTGTCGTTGCCGCACATTGATGTCATTGTGCGGTCAAGGTTAAAATACCAGGGTCAAAACAGGAAGACTAAATTTGAGAAACATCAAAGGAATAAAAAATTGGTCGTTGGGGTAATTAGAACAGTGAAGCATCTTTTGTTCACATGAAAGCACTAATATCGGAAATGCGTTTATCACTTAATTAAGAATAATGAACACGCGGAAATGGATTGCGGCTTTCCTGGCCATGCATGTTTAAAGTGCATTATGAAAATAAAAATAACGCAGAAAACACTACTGGTTTTCCCAGCTTCTCCTTGTTCAGAATTCCAGTATTGCCGCACCACGTGCTGCGTTCTACGAGTTTGTGTGGCGTCATGAATACTTATAAGAGGAAACGCTCCACTACACATTTTAATTTTAAAACACGACCTTAGTTTTAATGCGTATTGTTAAGTAACGGATTTCCAGCTATTTCTCTTTTGTTTTAATAAATTCTGCCAACATAACCTCAATACCATTTACCATATTTTGACAAAAAATTACTTTACTTCGAGACCATTGTATACAATTGCTTATTACTTGCTCAGCAAAAGACCTACCAACGTGCACTTGTGTATGCTGTTGGAAAAGCAGCTTTACAAGTATAACAAGGCACGAAATTGGCACATTTCAAGATACTAAGTGTTGACAACTACTTCAACACGCCAATCAGTTGCAAAAAAATAACGAATTTAACCGAGTTTATTTCGAAAATACATCTGTAAGTAACGAATGACGGCTTAACTTTCACAAATGAGTGCGATCAGGACTATGACAACACAATCGGCTTTCCTGTGACAAAATGCGTTGCCGGTAATTTCCCGACTGAGTATACTAAAACCGTATTTCTTTGACCTTGACTTGATCTATAATTACCCGACCTTTTAGTTATTTCATTGGTCGATTGTACACTAGTGGT
Organism: Mesocestoides corti; assembly: GCA_900604375.1. Classification (NCBI taxonomy): domain Eukaryota; kingdom Metazoa; phylum Platyhelminthes; class Cestoda; order Cyclophyllidea; family Mesocestoididae; genus Mesocestoides; species Mesocestoides corti. The sequence goes on along the minus strand of UXSR01005180.1, from coordinate 305,585 downwards.
CAGCCATCTTTACCGGCTGACCACCCGGTGAGTCTGTTTCTCGCAGGGCGGCTGATTGAATGTGACTCACGTCCTAACATTAATTTGTTGTTATGTTTGCGTTACTAAGTTGATTATTCATTGTAGAAATTGCACCTATATTTATGCAAATCTTACGGGGTGGCTGCGCCACCTCCTTGGTACGCAACCAGTCTGACCTCAGTCTGTTTATTCAGTCTGCTGAACCGAATTTGTATTAAAGAAAATGCAATTCACCAACTTGAGTTAAAAAGACATGAATAGGTCGCCTAAAATCAGCCAATGATGTTAAAACCTATTTGACATAATCACATCGAATTATTGGTATCGAAGCTACTTAAGCCATTTAGAAGCAATTTGTAAGCACCACGTTGGGTACATGTTAATCTGAGAGTTATTGGATGCATCAAATTGCACATTTTTTGCCTTTACACCGTGAAACGAAAGCTCAACAGTTAAAACCAATCTTGACTTGGATTAGTTCTGTGATAGCATAGGACACATGAGACAGGATTCTAGCACAAGATCGCTGAAACTCGAGACAATTCCTTCCTTATCAGAATCACCACACAACTTGCAGAATAATTGCTCCTGCATTTATAAAAATTATAGTCGTTCAGCATTTTTCATTGTCCTGCACAATTTATTGTTAGTATTTCTCACTATCGTCGTGGTTGGCCAACACTGACGTTCAGTGATTACACACTCGGTTTCTATAATAAGTAGTAAGCCATGCAAAAACATCTGTCAAGATTCTTATTCCCTGCTAGTTCAGATTCTCCAAAACAACATCTCCTGACATTGAAATCCTATCTGGACTAACATCTAACAAAGTAATGGGCGAATTCTCCCCGATTCTTGCGTCTAGAGCCTTTTAAATTTCCCTGTCACAAATTCCAAAAAAAAATCACAAAATGATTATAAATTTTTAACGGCCATTTATTAAATTTAGACTAATAGGGCTATCTCATGCACCTAACAAGGACTAAACAGATAACAGATGCATTGCGTGCCCCCATAAATATCCATAAAAAAATTCGACGAAATAATTGGTTTATTTGTCCTATTGATTTATTCAAATTTACCCATCAAATAGCTTCACTGGGTTTAACCGTATCACTTATTGATATGTAAATACGACTTGAGATGCCTCATATGGCGCCATTTGCAGAGTCACATAGTTTTCCAGCTCTCAGTTACAAGCTATTGAATTACAAAAGTCATAAAGTTGTGAAATGTGTTAATAGCCTTAATTAGTTGAATCCAGGCAAACGGTCTATTTTAGGACCAGGCAATATGGACTCACATCTGTTTTTTAACCGTGGATTTCCATGCACAGCAATGGAAAAATCCTTTTATTACTTTGCCATAGTGTCAAGCCAAACATTACAAACCGCTTTAACTCATCGCTTCTGAAGCATCTAAATTGCTGACCTCCTTGTTGGTACAAACTGGTTGAAAGCTGCGAATCGGTTAGAGATGTTCAGCATGTAGATTAGATTTAAATTGCCCCACGTAAATCGTTGCTCACAATGATTTGATTTGGTGCAAGCAAAGCCCCAGAATTGGATGTACTTTTAACTATTGAGGAAAACAAACCGACCTCTCAGTTCGCATGAGATTCAAAAAATTACTGGTTAATCACATATCTACCAAAAAATCATTGCAGTGTTTTACTAGAACCCAACAGCCGTGGTTTCCACAATAAATGTTTAAACAAAATCTAAAGTTATTAACGTGAAAGTCACGGAAACTACTAAGGCTCTGTTCTTGTTATTAACTCGGAAAAAACTAAGATGTGTCAAATTTAGGTTCCCTTGCCTACATTCTACCACCCTTATACCCCTTTATCGATCTATCTAAATGTAATGAATCGATTTTTTTAATCAGTGGAAGCCTCACGTTTTCAGAATTTTTCCGAATCAGGAAACACCAGGTACCGGTGGCAGCATAAAATAAATTCGAAACAATAGTCTAATTTTCGAACATAGGAAAATTTTAACTGCACATAAACTATCTAACGAACCCGCGAATATGGTTAAATTTTTTCGATTAGGATATTTAAGGGAGACTAAAATTTAATTTACTGACCAGAGACATGAAGTACGCTACCATTTCTCCAACCCTTCTGAACGCATGGTTGCTTTTTAATTTTTGTGAAATACTTAATTCCTATGTAAAAAATGTCCCTGAAACCTAAGTTCACACATTAACAGTCAGCATGTAGTTTTATGGGTTGCAACCAACTTTAAGGTTTTTCAGTCCACCAACAATGGCATTAATGCCTACACATTGGGCTTAGTTCTAACACAGGGTAAATTTCAATTCGAGTTTTTACGTGGGAAATAAATTGCATTGAATTTGCTTGATTTGTCAGAGGTCTCATTTATAGCATTTACTACCCTATTGGCCAGAGGAATTACTATATTTTACTAAAAATCCCATCAGTTTTGAACAGTCAAGAATGACTGTCAATTTAAACGCACCACCTTGGTAATGCACTTCATTCTGGTCCATCAATTGTTCAAATGTTTTCTTCTGAGATATTCTGCTTCATTTTTTATGCTCCTTAACCACTCGTCACACTGTGACTCAGTTTTAGGGTATGATGACTGTTCCAAGCATGTATGATCTCCGTGCTCGAAACACCAAAGTACTCTACGACTGGCTTACTCATCCACCTCGGGTACCTTAACTTGAATGTCCACATGAATATCAACGTACCCTTTTGCACTAATGCCCTGAATCCGGTGGTCTAGAATACATTAGGTATATGACAATACCTTTTTGTGAGATGGGAGTGACAATCAACCAAGGTTGAGTGGCTTTGAAAATTAAATGGTCTGATATTAGCATTTAACATAGCTTGAACGGTAAAATATATATCGTGGACAGGTGAACAGCACCGGCGCTAATACACGTGATTCAAGTTTAAAAAATAGATTTGTTAACAACATTTGACTTGATTGACCGACGAATGAAAAGGATTTCGTATTTTATTTTTGTGTAGCTGGTATTCTAATGGGCTACAATTGAATGCACTAGACTAACCTATCAGTTACCTCAAGTTTTATGTGTGATATGACTTCTTGAATATGTTATCAGTTGAGGCTGCAGCAAATATTCACTGTCCTAATAAATCGCAGCTAAATGCTCATTAAAATAAAACCAAGGAAAAGAACAATGTCCCCTAGCGAGTCCTTTGTTAATGACCTATGGCCGTTCAACATCAGAGAATTAGAAAAAACTTTTTATCTTTTTTTCACACATGCAGCATTTTCGAGTATTTTCATTCAAAGTTCCTGTTTTATAACGTATAAGGGTAGGTTCTTTATCAGTCTGTCTCTAAGGGAGCGCCACATAACATTTGACAACCATTTATGCGACACGAGAATGTTAGAATGAATTCGATAAATTCCAGACAATTAAGTACAAGAGCAATAAGGCTAAATCTAAGTAAGAGAGCTAGAGTGGTAAAAGGAAGAGAATGGCAATCGAGAGGATCATGGCTGCCCCACGACCCATCAATGCGGATGAATACCGGAAAAAAAACTACAGACAAGACCGGTGTGCGTTGGTCGAATGGTGACTATAATACTAATACTTAAAAGTTATCAATATGAAAGTTGAAAACAGTAAAGTTTAAACTAAGCTTAGCACAAAACTTTTCAATTTAAATGCACAGTGTTTAAGTTCTTAAACAACTTGACGCGCAGTTTGAGAACCCTTCTTTCGTTTTTAACAGGATGGCTAGCGATCCTAATGCGGCACTTAACGTAGGTCGTTGGTATAGTGTTGATGTTATATTTTAGAAAGGAATTGAAACAGTGGTACGCGCGACAGACGAGGATAAAAAGAAGAATTATGAAGAAGCATTACGGCTGTATCAAATAGGCTGTGATTACATGCTACACGCCTTAAAATGTAGTGTTATTTTGCCGCGTTTAATTTTTATAGACGGATGTCATAACGATAAATCTAAGGAGAGCATTAAGAAGAAGGTTATGCAATATTTGGATCGTGCGGAAAAGATTAAACAATATCTTGAATCATCGCCGGCCACCGAGGAAGTAAGCGATCATCATCTCGAAATATAATTTGCCCCGAATTTTCGTCATTTTTTTACATCTCCATGTGCTTGCATCACTCTGATTTGTCCGTGTTGTTCTTCTCATGAAATTAATCACATTTTTATATGGCTGTTGTTATACTTTTAGGTACATTGAACTACGTTTACAAAATCGCAGATAGACCAAAATAGTGGCACAAATGTTAATTTATTTAACACGACCATTTTAAAACATGTTCTTTAGCTAATTAAAAACTGTTTCAGGAATTCATGTTCTAGGGACACTCTTAGTTTACAATTAAAATTTGTGATCTTTGGTAAGGAATTTCTAATCAGGATTTGCTGTTATCGTATTTGGGATAGTTCCTATGAACATCCACTTCTCAGTTTCACTTCATAATCACATATACTTTCTTTTTACCATTATTTAAATATATAATCAAAATCTTCGGAGGGATTTAAACTTATGTTATAGGAACTCGTGCTGCCTAACCTAACATAAACCTACCTTGTTGTGTGATAAAGTGGTTATCCGCGACACATCTCTTTAAGTCCAGCAGGGGTCTTTGCTAATCGAAATTTCTGCCTAGGCCGCCACGGAGGGTACAGCGGAAAAAAAGCGCACGAAAGACGATAAGGACGAAGATACCGAAAAGACTAAGTTCCAGAATCAACTTAGTGATGCCATTGTCATGGAGAAACCCAACGTTCGATGGGATGATGTTGCTGGCCTTGAGGCAGCCAAGGAAGCGTTGAAGGAAGCCGTTATTCTGCCCATTAGATTCCCTCATTTATTCACTGGAAAACGAACGCCATGGCAAGGCATTCTGTTATATGGCGTAAGTTGGCTTTCTTGAGTTTCCTTCGTGCTTGGTTCCTAGTACATTACTCTCACAACCCTTTTACCTTAGCCACCTGGCACCGGTAAATCCTATCTTGCAAAGGCGGTTGCAACGGAAGCAAATAAGTCCACATTCTTCTCAATATCCAGCTCGGATTTGGTGAGTAAATGGCTGGGAGAATCCGAAAAGTTGGTAAAGAACCTGTTTGAGTTGGCTCGCGAACACCGACCTAGTATTGTCTTCATTGACGAAGTAGACTCCCTCTGCGGCTCTCGGAATGAACACGAATCTGAGTCAGCGCGTCGAATAAAAACAGAATTCCTAGTCCAAATGCAGGTTTGTGTGAAGAAAAAACATTTCGCTATTCAAGTGAAGTTCCGGTCGTAATGAAGTGTTCACTTTCAATTTAGGGTGTTGGGACCAATAACAAAGACGTACTTGTGCTGGGTGCTACGAATATTCCTTGGTGTCTTGATTCCGCTATCCGTCGACGTTTTGAGAAGCGAATATACATTCCTCTTCCAGAAGCGCCTGCTCGCTCCAAAATGTTCCGGATTCATCTGGGCACTACACCCCACGAGTTAACGGATTCTGACTTCAAGCAGTTGGGCACAATAACCAATGGTTATTCTGGTGCAGACATTGCTATATGTGTTCGAGAAGCCCTTATGTCACCTATTCGTAAGGTTCAGACTGCCACTCACTTTAAAAAGGTACGTGGCATTTATTCAATCTCCTTACTGTTCTATTTTTATGCTTTTGTTATTTGTGAGACCGAGTATGCAAAACTGCTAGTTGCAATACAATGGCAACATGTCATTACTCTTTGATTTTTCCATATTTACGAGTTTATTTTGACAATTATACATTCGTCCCAAGAGCTATTTTCATTGGTACATAACCGTCATAGACGCGTCATTAAAAGTCCATCAATGAGACCGTACTTAGACTTTTAATTTTTTTTTGAAAATTTCGTAACGACCAAATAAAAACTACACGTGACTTGCAGGTAACTACCCAGTGTTCACTGTTTGATTCTGTTCTACCGTTTGCTTAAAGGTAAATAAATCGTTAAATGGTTTTATCCACCTTATGGATTACAACAAACAGTGATAGCTCGCATTTCTCCGTGTTTCTCATCGCAGTCTGCTGACTTGCTCCGTTATTTTCAGGTCTTCATTAAATTCCACATAAAAATCATTCGACACAAGGACACATAAATGGCTGTATTTTTAATCCATTTCTGATATCCATTAGTATTTGGAGCCATAAAAGGTAACTAAATGACTTAATTCTCCGCAGTTACACGTTTCACAGTTAGCATGCAAGGTCAGTCTTATTTAGGAGAAAACTAATATTTAAATCGATGGAGAAGCGTTAGTGAATTCTGCCTGATGCTTTCTAGTGCATTCTTTCAGCTTGTATGGTGGGTTTGTTAAGATGCGCTGAACTAGCTAGTTCCCAGTTTTAATCCTTGTTTGTTATTCTCAGAATACTGTTTGAAAATAAAATGTTACTTTGTTATACGGATCTTTTTTTAACTTGGCTGTGCTAGAGAATGTAGCTGACACTTGATAAATTTGACGAAATAAATATCACAAATGTAATTATCGACCCCAGAAGCATTGGTGGGTTGTGCGCGTGGCATTGTCACGCCCCCACAATTATTAAAAATATTGTGTCAACTATTGAGAGCTTTTATCAAGGCTAATTCAGAACATTATCACTCAACCTCAGGAAGTGGGCTGAGCGTCAAGTTTGTCTCGTGTCTGGGGAGTTGGCTTAGCAATTTCAGCCCAACTCCTCGTTCACACAATTAGCGTTCGTTAATAATAACCACGTAGTCATTCAAACAGCTGCAGCCAATGTGCATGACTTTCTCATAGCTGCATTGCTATTGGCTATGTACTGTCATAAAGCAATTACTGTCTCAGTGGGAGTTTTAACAAAGGAGGTTCACACTGGTGATACCTTCGACGGAGCCACTGTTTTTGTCGTGTGTTCTGGTGGCCTTAGTACTTGCCATTAGTCGACCATTGTTTCTACGATTGCGCTTGGCTGGTGCTCAATGTGGTCGCCACATCCTCGCTTGATCTCGCCTCTCTCGAGCTACTGTTGTTTGGCGTCAGGCTGGCGGGAAGGAATTTGTTTTTATCGTAGTTCGCTTAGTTGATGTGTACATGATTTTGGTGACGAAAGACATGCATTATATCATGCCATTTTCTTCAGCGCGTGAGTGATTTGTTTGTTTCATGTGTCAACCGTTATAGGCTAATTGACAGTCAGGTCGAATGCACTCAAATCGTGAATAACGTATATCTTATGGCTTTAGTGTTTTAAACGATATTTGGGTAATCGAAGATTAAACACTTAAAATAGCGATTCATACAGACAGTTATCAAAATTTGCTGCTATGTAAACGTGACCTACCTTTACGGCCCAAAGCAGAAGCTTCCTATATCAGCGCGTAATAATTGGAATGTCATTGTCCTGAAAGAGATTCGCGACTTTCCAGCAGCTCAGAGCTGTATTGATTGTCACTCTTGCTCCCATCGGCCCTGCCGCCTCGAACGGCTCGCCTTATTGAAAGCATTTGGTTAATTCGTGCCGTAATTTTCATAGGTCACGCGCCTTTGTTAGCATTGACCTCTGCCTACAGTGTAGAGTTGTTGTCTTTGCATTCAATGAACCTGTTATCTGTCTAATTTAATGCTACAAATTCAGAATTAATATGTGCCTTAATGCAGGTCAGTGGACCATCTCCTTCTGATAAGTCTGTGATCGTTCACGACCTTTGGAGCCCCTGTTCGCCCGGCGATGCAGGAGCCGTGGAGATGGATTGGACGCAGGTCCCAGGAGACAAGCTCCTTGAACCCGTTGTTTCCATGGTAAGAAGCTTCACCAAATGCTGTTTCCTTCCAAAATTATGCTTGGTTAAACCTTGACAAACGGAAACATTTCGCACGTCGCTTAAATTAAACTAAGATCATTTGCCAACCTCGGCAAGTTGAGAACATGCCACTTAAATGCTTGAGTAATAAGCACATTTGTTTAGTCAGTTTGACGCCTTGAAATGCGTCTCTGCATTTACGATGATTTGGTAGGTATAAGTACGTATTTCCATCCATGCCTGGGATCGAAATGGACCATTTATAATATTGTTTTTTGGAAATTTTAGAAACGTTATGCGAAATGTCTCATTCCTCCATTAAATTTAACCTTTTTTTGGAGATGCAGTAGCTCTTAACCAGAAAATGACACCAGCTATTTGCCGCGACTAAATTTGAAATATTTTAGTATTGGGGTCGAAGGCAAAGAAAGGCTTCTTGAATAGCTCTTTTTTAACATACAAGCCCAAAATGATATTGTTCTGTCCACATTAGGACTGTAGGCTACCTTTAATCACCAGCTTTTAGGGAAGTGTTGCTAGTAGTTAAATACCATTCTCCGTCGTCTGTTTTTCACAATTGCTCCCTTAATTGCTTTCCTTCTAGGACGACATGGTTCAGGCAGTGCGTCGTTCGAAACCAACGGTCAATGAAGCGGACCTTGAAAAGCAGCGCGAATTTACCCGTGACTTTGGTCAGGAGGGTTAATGGATCTCCAGTCTTATTTTTACAGTTCCTAGTACTTGTATGAATCACCACCCGTTCTAAAAACGTGACCATTTTCTGCTCTTCAAACCGCCTTGCCTATCTCCCACGGCCTCGGTGACGACACGACTGCAACTGATCCGCTTCCTACACTCAACGTCTGCTGTGACCTAACAAGTACACGTACCACCCCCACGCCTTTTCTCGCCTACACAATTAAGCCTCTAGTGTTGCCTATCAAGAGTTTAATGGAATTTTACTTCAGATGGATGTTACTCTATGCCGTGATGCGTAAAAAGTGGGTAATACTTATATTAGTCAGATTGGGTAAGCACCTTGCTTTGGCCTTAGGAACTAAATTGGGCTACACAAGTACCTAGGACTAAAACCGCTCGGTTGCTCAATTATACGACCCCACCTTGTATTGAAGTTAATTTGACTGCAGAGCATTAACGGTTAATGCTGTGGGGCGAAAGAGGAAGTCTACACTAGTTCATGGAGGTATGATGAGCATAGTCGGTAGATGTTACGCAAGCGAGCGGCCCACACGCACGGAACACGACTTCGCCTTGACAGATGCATATACGGACGAGCCTCTGACTCCGGCGGCTTCTGCTGCCTACACGTGTAAACCATATAAGTGCTAAGGTTCTTTGATTTACTCTGCAATAACCAACATAGGCCCGGAATAGCAGCCGTAGGGCACCGGAAACGAGTGCTGCCGATGTGGAAGAATACCAACGGCAGGGCCACTAGAGTTGTCGTTACAACGGCTTTTCGTGAGTTCACTGCCGATTTGACTACCCACGACGATGGAATGTTGTAACGAGGACTAGCTACGAAAACTGTCTCTTCCATTTATGGCACAATGGATGCATGAAAGCTTTCACGACGTTAACCCAGCCACTCCATGGCCACACATCTTTCGATGGAGCCACGGAGAGGCAGTGCCAAAGTACAAACAACGCTGATCTCGGCACGCGCGCAAAACCAAGGATAAGAATGTCAGGCAAAACACGTAATGTAAAGCTACCCTCAATAGGTTTATTTGATATAAGATGACATGTAAATCTGGTACATACAGACACCCTCAACATGCACTTCCCTCGGTCTTGTCGAAAAAGACCTGATCCACCCTCTTAGCATGCACCAAGTAGCATACGGCTTTACTGGATGATTTGGAGTTCCAGTGATCTTCGCAAATCGACAGCATTCGAAGGACCTAAAGAGGAGCAGGTTAAACAACAGTTATGGATGCAAAAAACTACTTAAACAATAATTGGAGGATACCCGATAAGCGATTGTCGTTACAACGGCTTTTCGTGAGTTCACTGTCGATTCGACTACCCACGACGATGGAATGTTGTAACGAGGACTAGTTACGGGAACTGTCTCTTCCCTATGCGGCACACTGGATGCGTGAAAACCTTCACGGCGTTTACCCGGCCACCCTATGGCCACACATCTTTCGACGGAGCCAAAAGGCAGCAGTGCCATGCGATAAAGTACTTTTTAACATCTTACCAGATAGAATCTATTTGTAGCATCTGTGAAGGCTGAAGACCCTAAAGAAAACGTCTGTTACTTCAAATGACATCAGAAAAGCAGTACTTATCAGGAATATCAATGAGATTCCTAAGCATCATTAAGGGAGACTTACTGAAGCGACCAGCATATACTGACCGAGTTTCTCGACTCACATCTTAGCATACCCCAAGAGACGAGTTACAATAATAGGGACATGCCACGGCCTAAAAAACACGTAGCACGCGACCATGGCGAGAGTATGGTCACAGAAACGTGAGTCCGCACGGTCATTCATTAAAACAATCAACATTAAAAAAGTTGTACCTCTACAAACTGTTAAAGACTTTACAGTGGATATGTAGCACAATAATTATTTATATTTTAAAAAGTACCGCAGGAAGCCTATAGTTGTGGATTAGCAGCTGCACTGAAAAACAGGAACAAAGTTATTGGAACAGTGGATTATTTTATATTTAAGTGTGCAGATCTAGTAATTTAAATTAATTGAACTAATGCCTTTAGTTAAATCATTATTTGGAAACTATTTCGATGTGATATGAGGACTTTCAGTGGAGTTCAGGCAAAATTGTGGAGATTAACTCACTTCTCAGTTTAATGTTGGTCCAGGTATGATCAAAATATATAGTAGTTTGCTACGTAACTTTTAACTAGCTGTGGTGTAATCCAGCGTTAGCTCTGTTTGTTAACTATGACGGCTTTAAGAAAAACTGAATTTAAATTTGACAAAATGTACAAGATTCCGGAATATTTTCGATCACGTTACAGGCTCAGTTATTTCGCGAGCTGCTCACTTTTTGAGCCGGAGGGATATTTATCGGCTTGTCCCAATTTACGGCAACATTCTTCTTTAATCTTACTTCTTGTGCGCTATATGTTTGAATAATTAATCAGTGTCCCATTTACTGCATCCTCATCCAACTCGAGATTGATGTCAGCGGAAGAGCCAAAATCGTTCAAAGTTGAAAGGAAACATTTTGGTGTGCCCATTATTTTCACAAAAAATGCTTTTTTAACGTAATAATGTGATTTTGCTTTTGATTATTCGTATTTGCTTTGATGACAGCAATTAGGCACGATGTTGTCAAAGACATTTCAATATCACTTTTGTGAGCGATTAAGGTTGCTGACACATTCGTCAACCTTTGGTAGGTTAGTGAACAGCTCCATTTTTATATCTCGCTATCCATTTGAAGAAGATGCGTCCACTCAGGTGCATGTAAACTTGCTTTTCCAGAAGCGCACGTTAATTGTAAAAAAGGTCCTTTGAAATGCGAATAGTAAGCACTTGTATAAAGATGCCTGGAAGTGGCAGACGAATAGCAAACCAGCTTTACTGTTTTAACTTAAAACATTTAAAACATAGCGTCATAGGCGAAATATGGTAAATAGTATTTAAAATGCTCAAGCGTGCACAGTTAAACACAATAAAATGAGTTAAAACAAAAGCTAAGTTCGTTGAACAAAAATGATTTCAAAGAATATAAAGCGACGTCGGTTTTCGGGATCCGTTTAAAAAGTCTCCTGTGTTCATAGTGACAAAGTTTTAAAAGTCGCATAAAGTACACAATAGACATTAAAACATGGTTGTATTTTTACGCCAATTGCTGCTAAACCTTATTAACCCACGAAAACCTCGGCGGAGCATTTATTCTCGTGGGTATTCTTGATGGCTTGTGAATCGACAGAACGCAACAACTGTTGTTTGATATCTTAAAAATACAAATCAAAAATCCATTTTGGGCAAAATCATATTTGTACCAAATGTGCTTTGTAAAATTGCAATCCAGCAAAGCTGCAATCTTTTGCCGTCTATCCATTATTCCTACTCAAGCGTTACAGGTATATCTGATATTAGTTCTTTCACCTGGATAACTCTTTCTCAGTTACACTTATCACGTCCACCATATTTTTAATTGCTTTGTTGTTTCTCTTATTGAGTGTTCATGTCACGAATCCGTTAGTGCTAACGTTTCTCGCATGATGACATCATTTATGGGTCTTACTTCGTACGTTCCATCGAAATATTTGTGCATAATATCACCCTATCATGACTGTTTCCAGTCAAAATGCGTCAGGTATAACCGTATTTGACAGAAAATGTCTGGAGTCACGTTTTCTGGCACTGATTCTGAGGTTGTGCGTGGCGAGTTGTCTTTGATTCAATAAACCACGATAGTCTTCTCTTCCCTATTGAGCTCTCTTCAGAATATGCAAAAAGCATGCGAAGAGATTCGTGATTTTAGCTAAATAACTTGTGTAAAAGGTGCGGATGTTATTTAAATAAATTCTGGAAAATCTGGACTTTTTCTGATTAGATGATTTCATAAAAGAGCTTTACTTTGATTTACAAGCATTGTACGACGACGAAATGCAGTAGATTCCTTGTTGTACAATATCATCAGTACACATCTGCCTAGGACTGCGTTTTATTTTTCTGTTAGAGAGTTGTCTTACACCATAATCCTATTCTGTTCTAGGAGATTTTGAATTTGAACTGTAGTAGCCAATCGTTGTAGTTAAGCAATGCTTCGTATACTCATAAACGCATTCAAATTTTGATCATAACTTCCTTGAGAACGATATTTTGTCACGCCTTTTTTGATATTCCCCTGTAGTGACATAAAATGCTTCTCGATTACCATTGTTTTTATTTTTGGCATGACAGAAGGGCTATCAGCAGTAGTTCTATGTTTTTCTAAACAGGTCTCGTATTTTGACCTTTGCATAACACGGAATGCAATTTCATTCAGCATCCCATGTACTTGCTTGTGAAGCCTATTGCTGGTACAAACATGTGATGCTTTTGACATGGACTAATAGATCGAGCCCCGCTTGTGATAATGTCATCCAACAATTCCCCGTTGGAACATGGCATGTAATTAAGCAGCCAAGTGAATATGGCGCAGAGCGTGGTCAGGATCGATCCCACTTCACGACAGAAAGGAGCCATAAGGGCATAATCTGCAATTGGATCGTCTGATTTTAATCCCCAAGCTTGAATGGGGGCGTAGATAATGCACGTGGTCAGAGAAATTAGATCAATAGTTACTGGGACACAAGCTTTAAACAATTTTGGCTATTACTAGTTCATAATTGCCAATTGGAGTGCATGATGTTGCGTCCAGCTGACTTTGGCTTGCGAATTAATCGGCGAATTTTAATGAAGCAGCATTTCTAGTCGAATGGCGCAATGAGATCTCTGTTGAAGCATTCTGGGAGCATGCAATGTGTTTACTGTTCTTGCATTAGAGTCTGGAGTGATAGACTAATAAAAAATGTTGTAGATGAATCACAGATTACCCAAGTACTTGCGATGATCCGCGACCCCTCAAAAAATGCCACAGCTTTATGATCAGGGAGTCCTAGTCGAAATTGTCCTGGTAACAAGAACATACCAAGCTTTAAATCAAGGATTTGGGAATCAACTCGTGGTTTGTTTTCATGAAAAAATCGCGTATTTTACTGCAACTGGCTTTCAGATTTCGCAGAACTGCAGTCAACATATTCGCTGGTAAGGCATTATAAATATTTGTGCCCAAAACATGTCTTCTGTTGCTGCTTTGTTCTAAGCATCTTACTGTTAATTAATTTTGGTTTCTTGAAGCATAGGTGCAAGCAACTAATGGCTTCTTTTACTCCTATTGGTCAGTCTAAACAACGAAGGATTAATACCAATATTAACCTCACCAATGACAATTACCTGAAGTCACATATTTCTGACACCTAAAACAGTGTCTGCGTTCCTTGGCATATAGACTTCCAGCTTGAAATGTGGGTGATATTTTAATCAGCATATACTTTGTTGTCTGTTAATTTACGAATTTTGATTGATTTGACCCAAATTTCTAAATTGAACGCTTGTGCCTACTCATTCCTTAATTAGCTAATATGCATTTTCTCTTGAGAGAGTTGAACCACTTCTACGGACTTGCTTTTAAGGTTAATTATGGGTTATGTTTCTACGTGTAAAGCTAGCATAACGATTTTAGAGACTCGGGGAATCCCCAGGTCATTCAGTGCTCCTTTTGTATGGGGAAGTCTAGGAAACCTCATAACTTAACAGAGTCCTCCAACATTTGCATTTGTTATCGGTAGTAGGCAAGTACACACACTTATAATTTATAATTAATTGTTGCCACAGCCGACAGTTGGGGTTTCAGGTGGCAACCCCAAGGAACATACCGCCCAGTCCACCCTCGTTGACTCCCTCACCAAGAAAGGAGTGGACGTTGGCTTTGATGTTGACACGTAAGAAATGACAATGGCGAATGTTTAGCGCTCAGACAAAAATCTGGTAGCAAGAGGATCCGACACACCCATTAATGCAAAAGTGGCTCTTGAGCCTGATCACGGTGTGTCTTAACACATGTTTCAGTGGTGTGAAGATATTTTCATACGGTATTTCAATTAAATTCAACAGTACTATTTCACATTCATACACATGAACCTAATAATGGGGGTTGCCGCGACTCGGGTATTGTAATTGCATTATATTGGAGGTGTACATCCAGGGGTTGTGAATAACATGCTGTGTGGGTACTCGTGGAATTCCACAAGAGTCTGCGAAGGGGCGTTACCCTGGTAATCGCCTCCATCAACATGAAAGTGGCTTAAATCAGATATGGAGGCAATTACTAAATCGAAGATGCCGTCAATCGTTTTTTTAACATAAAGATAACAGGTTTTAATATTTAGCAGCGCATGCAGGGGTATCAGGAAGAATCTCCATCATTTGTGTTCCTATTAAACTTGTGAATGCCATTGATTGTCAATTAGTAAATTTTACTGAAACTTGGCCCTCCAATTGCCGTTCTGCCCTTCACATGGGGAAAACATCGTCGATTTTTACCCACAGAATGCTTGGATCCTTCTGTTGAAGCCAATACCAAACGCTGCTCCGTCTGAAGTGTAAATAAAAGGATGTGTTCTCGCCGTCTCTGATATTCTCTCTTTTTTTCGCACTTTTCAGCTTATGCAGTTGCCCTCTGTCTTGGGTAATACATTGCTTCCCTTAGCTATTTTATTCCGAATTGATGCTATACTTTTATGGAACAATAACACTGGGAAAACATGTACTGGGCCCAAATGTATTAACACCAAATTATGTTAATTATACGGGAACTGTGTTGACACTCTGGATCTGCATTATTTCCGTGCATTTTTGTGGTTTTATACCTAAGCTAGTTAGCATACATTGCTGACAAATGTGAACGTTCCAAAGGTGATCATCTGCAAAGTTCTCTCAGCCTGCTTCTAGGTTAGACAAAATTGAAATCCAAAATTTATTTAGTTCTAAAACATCTCAACCACTACTTAATTAAATTAGTCAGAACAGCAAAGTGAAAGTTCGGAGCGCAAATAAGCATATACTTTCGTGTCAGGATCAATGCCGCGAAAACACGAGGATTTTATTCAGCATTTAGGACTGGGAACACAACCCACAACCACAGCGTGCCTCGGAATTTGTTCTTGCACGTAACCTCAAATAGGAAAGAGATTTCCGCGTTTTGCTGCCCATTTTGAGGGCTAACGCAATTGTCCAGCGGCATAATTTCTGAGATGAACCTAACACGGACATTAGTGCATTTCGTGTGTCCTGTTGGGCTAGTGACAAAAGATCAAAAATGTAAGAAAAGCCTCAAAATTGTTAGACCTGCATCACTTATGATTTTAAACATACTCTTAGTCAACGTTTCGCTAAGTAGGTAGTCCATTTTAGTTTTCCTTGTTGTAATGATAAAATAACTTTTATATACCTTCGTTATTCTGAACTTATGGTTATTTAGATGCCGAAGGTGAAAAATTTGGCATTTGTTTTGTTAGGAAGGTGAAGGTGTGATTGCAGTGGTCATTTTTATCAAAGCAGATTACAGCAACAGTAAGATCCTGTTATGGCCTGAAGGAAACGTGAGGCTGTGAGACATCGAATCACTCAAACGCAGTCCGTCCGACCGAAAAATCTCCACAATTAAGGAAGAGGTTGCAGTGGTAACCACTTGCATTAACTTGAAGAAAACAACTCCACCGATGCGAAAACTAAATATATGCCTTTCTTGTACCTGAAACACTAGAAATACACTAAATTGTAGTTAAGTTGTGTATGCTGGCATCATAGTTTACGGTTATTCAGGAAGAGGTGTTGTATCCAACATTTTGTTGGTATTTTGGAAAAGGCAGGAAGATTTCATTCACATCTACACACTAGTAAAAGGAAAATAACTCAAATCTGGAATGGAAAAAAAATTGGCCATGTTTAAACCAATTAAAATCGAGGCTAGATAAGTCATGCAATAGCTGTAATGTGGAAGCATGTGTAGAAAAATAGTTTACCTTAGTGAGTTTTGCAAAAGGCGATTGGTACCAACTTCTTCACGCTAAATTTCCCAGTAACACCTTAACTTCACAGCCTTAAAAATACAGTGTTGAGGGACAAGATTGTGTCCACATTGTTACTTCGATAATTCAGTCCAGGATCAATAGGTCGAATAATTGAAATTGGTTCCCTGAAAAATTGGTAATAAAGGAAAGCCAAAGACGAGTTACGGACGCAATTTATTCCTCCTTACAACTCTTTAATATGCAGACTGTTCATTCTCTTTGAATAAGTCTGAAATGACCATCGTAAGGGAGTCTGAGCTGCTGCCGCATTGCATCGTGTCTGATAAACACGTGAGTTCACGAGGACAAGGTGTGAGAGATCACAGAGCGCGATTGGGGTTAAGTGGGTTTTAATTTACCCACTGCCCCGTAAGTGATCGGCTTGGTTGCCTGGGTGTGCCGATGAGGGTTGTGTAATAATTACTTTGCTATTCTTGATTTGCTTATTGTTTTAATAGTGATTATTGCTGAGCGCCACTTACAATCGGCCCACTGGACGAGAGATGTTCATGAACTTGTCCTGAGCGGTATGTTTGTGTTGTCCACATATCTGGTGGTTTCAGTTACTCCTTAAAGATAATTGTCATAACGTTTGTTATCTAGAATAACGCGTAAACGTTGTAGAACTTTCCGAATCGCCTTCAATTCTTTGCGGATTTGGCGCGTGAAATCGAGCGTGGGAGTCATGTTAGTTGAAAGTTGGCATTGTTTGTAGGTTAGAAGGTTATTCATAAACAAATTTCAAAGTAGATTCAATGTTGTTTTTGAAAACCATTAGGAGGTGGGACACCGTGAGCTGTTAAAACGGCCTTCAACTGGCAGTGACAACGCTCCACCATGTTATTGGATTGAGGGCGGTAGGTTGTTGAGCTGAATCGACTCGAGCTCTGGCAATGGTGAAGGGGATTTAACCAAGCGAATTCATCTGCCTACAGACGTTTTTACCACTGTATCTTGCGTGGGAAAGGTGTCTTGTCATCGGATTAAGCGATCGGCACTAGTTAGAAGTCGACGAAAACCTCGTGAGTATGGTAAGGATCCCGTAACATCGTCGTGTGCATGAATAAGGTTCGCGGTAGGAACATTAGCTAGTACGAGGGAAGGCGTGCAGTGATAGTATGCCTTGTAGAGTTGACAACTTGCGCAATTTCGTGTTCATTGCAAAACATCTTAATTCAAGGAGAGTCACACATCGAGTTCCGAAATCCGCTTTGTCGTAGATAGTTGAACTGAATGAGCAAGATCGTAACGCGCTAGAAACACTTAACTACTCTTGGTTTTGGAATGATGGGTGTTGTAGTTCAGTTGAAATATTGCAGACGGCGGTACGTGTGGCCGAAATGAGTGGGATCTCAATTAGGTTTAAAACCGCCTTTCGATTTTCGAATTCTCGAAGTTCTTATGGTAGTGTTGAGCGATTGCGATATTCTAAAAGTTTGCTTGTGAGCTTGACTCTACAGAATCACTGAGCGAACGAGAGTGCATCAACTGCAGTATTGTCCGCTTGAAGACCGCATTAGGGAATCTATGTGTCCAGCATTTCTCCATTAGAAACTATTGTAACTTCATTAGTTGGCAAAGGCCAGCGGTCTGTGGTTGATTTAGATTGCAAATTGCCAACCTTCGAGAATGCTTTTCAAGGGCTTTACCACTAAAAAATTGCCAGGAGTTCTTAACCAAAGGGGGTATGACGCTTTTGAGCCTAGTTAAACCTTGAGGAAAAATTAGACAAGGAGTTATACGGTTTCGTTGAAAGTTTTTTCGCAAAATTCTACTAGCTCCAAGCACAGAGGCTTCATTGAAGTGTGTGACAAGTAAACAAGTGTGGTAGCTTTTGCTAGAACATTCATTATGGCTATAAATGCCTTTCGGACTTCGTCTGTAATTTCCGGTTGCTCTGAAGCACCTTGAGAAGATTAGACAGAGACAGGAGTACCTGGACTTTATTGGACAGAAATCACTCGTAAAAGTTAGTCATGACCATGAAGTGGGGAAGTTTATCGATGGACTTCGGCTCCTGAAATTCGCGGATCTCTGTTGCCTCGACGTCAGTAAGTCGTGAACCAAAAGCTGATGTGGTGTAGTATAAGAGCGCCAATTTTAGAATGACTCAGTTGCACTTAAACTGGTTGATAAATAATCCACACATGTCTAGGCGCAAAAGAACGATGCTGGACTAATCTTTGTATTCCTCTTGATTTCTCGTCAACATCGTCAATGTGCGAAAACGCAAAACCCAGTCCGGCTAACACATGATGAATATAGCACTCGACGGTTTGAGCTGCAAAGGACATTTGACGACGAAATTTGCTAGGGACTTGATTAGTGGACAGACAGCTCGTGTCTCTCATTGGATTGGTCACTAGCACGACCGTGAGACCAACGGGACTGCAGTCCGAGGTATTTCTGCCCAATCGTATGGGTGGGTGGACCATTGGCCTCTAAGAAGAAAAAGACGGGGCTGGGAAACCGTTTTTCTAATGGTGTTTTGAGGACGACTGATATGCCAGAGCCTGGGTCAACTAACAATGGCATAGCAGATGGCGTGTCATGCAGAACCAGACGGCGACTCAAGTGTCCGTCTGTGGAGGCCGCCTAGCATGGGCACACGGCAACGGACTGTGGCGAGCTGCACTCCCAAAGGTCTGATGGCATTGGCATTCCTCCAGAGAACCAGAACGTCAAGAGGAGTTGTGACGTGTTGTCGAGCAGGTGGATGGTCGAACACTTTCCGTGTCGAAAATTGCCGGATAGCAAAGCGGTAATAGCAGCTTGCATTTGATCTAGGCGCCGTCCCAAACAGCGGGACAGTTTGTGACCACTTGCGCTTCACACGGTAAAGTACGTAAAATATTAGCGTTCTGGTTGAGTGCATTAAGTTAAAACGTAAAATAAAGAGCCCGGAATTTGGCAGTTATTTTAGCCTTTTCTTGGTAACTTTAAACGATTAGTTTGAACGTTCATTTAGTCACTGAAGTTAAAGAGTTGATCGCCTTGATGATCACAAGAAACAAAGTCTACTGTGAACTCATTTTCAATCCTAACTCGTCGAAGTAAATGATAGTGCAATAAATTCACTTATTTAGTTGCGCATTGCTGTTGAAGACTATTCTATTCACCTTATTGATGTTGTTAAAATGGGAATATGCCAAATGTGACATCATCCCCGAAACACTAAATCCAGACATTTGGGATGATTTGGCGCAGTAAAACGTTTGCTGAGTCTGCCAGCGTTAATCAGAGAGTTGTGTGTCACTCGATATCATTAAAAATATCTACTTTTTTTAAGATTTCATAGAGATTAGGGCATGAATACAAAAGCCTGCGTCAATTCTAGCACAGATTACATGAGTAAATTTTGATTTCCAAATTACGAAGCTAAGGAACGGTTATAACCTTTTAGCCCATTTTACAATAATTAATGGACATGTAAATTGGGGTTGAACCAAGAATTTTCAGTATTCAACTTTAAGAAGACTTAAATTATAGTGTATCAAAACCGGTAAGTTTTTGTCATTATACTTTTGAAAAAAATCTCACAAATTTTAAAACATTTGCAAATAATTTATGATTAGTTGATGTGCTGAGCACCAGTCAAACCTAGTCTACTTCCTCAGCTCCTTGCAATTTGTCACCTCGTTTACTGTCTTCGTCATGAATTTTCTGCTTTGACTGCCGTCAGACTACTTGAGATCTTATTTAATGAAAAACCACATAACAGTCTAAAGCCCACTTCAAAAACAGACGGTTCTTATATCTGAGCCACATTCTTGTTCCCGGCTTGGCTCATTATCCGATATAACCTTCCTTGCTAGGCAACCCTTACTTATTTCCGTTAGAGCTCAAATTATTCACAATTCACGGGGTTCATACACGGGTCACAGTCAAGATGTTATAAATAACGAGGGTATGCGTGTGTTCAAGTCACACTGTGTGATTTATGCAATGACAGAACATTGGAATACTGTCATCGGATATGTCTTCATTGAAGTTTAAAAGGGAATTGTGGTTTCGTGAAGTCAATTAGTACGACTTCTCCCAACACAAGAAATTAAGACCACTTTTTTGTGGTAATTGTCTTCTCGATTCAACCACGTTTTACATCAAGAATGGAAGCAGGGAATTTCCAGGCTTACCAAATGTTATTGCCTTCTTACTAATCTCGTCTATAACTATGTGTTAAAAAATTGTGCAAACCTGAAACTACTTAACTGTTCTTCAAAATTATATTTCAATTATCCAGATTGCAGACCTTCAAGCTGCATTTCTGCTTGACTTAATTAATAATTGAGAAGTGTTTTTTTACAAATAATTTAGCCTTGTGAGGGTTCCTTAGAAGTAAAAACGAGATAATTGGTTTATCGGATTCACGAATCTCAAGTGTACGCAAAAGTGACAAAGGCATCTGTGTGTGCCGGGCACCAAATGTGTCCCTTTTGGATCAAATAGTATCAATATGCAGCTTACTGTTTTCAAATTAATACCAATGGACGATTTGAAGAAAGGACATTTGTTTGAGGTAGAGGTGACAGTGTTGCTTCTAATCCCAACATGACATTAGTTTTACAGTGTCAATCAAATAGTAGGAAAGTCTAGCAAAACCTCGGTCTAGGAAATAAATTATTTCAGGTAGAAGTTGGTAAATCGGAAAAGTTAAGCAAATAATTATGTTCTACTATACACAAATAATAATGCACACAATAAGTTGCGGAATGCTGAATGCCCATACCATTTAGGGGAAGAAACAGGGACCTCAGAATAAATCACCAAGAGTGATTGCCTGCAACACACCTACATTGGACTGCAAGTTAACTGGCAGTGGTTTTCGTGTAAAAAAGATCAGAATTTTAGCACTGCTACAAAATTACTGTAGTCCTCAGTTAGATCATACAAGTCATGCGTAGGTAAGTTGTACAAAATATTGACAGACCTATTAAAGGTCCACTTTTGCAGCAAATCCGGGAGACAAGGGAACACCTTAATCGATAACATCCAAAGCCTTGTGGTCGCCCACAGAGTCGGGCTTCGCCAGTGGAATGAACTAAACCCAGTCATAGTTCTGGGAGTTGAACCCCAAATACAGCAATAAAGGTGTGCTTAACACATTAGAGCAACGAAAAACTGAATTTCGGGCATAGTTGAAAGTGAAGTTACTGGTCTACAATAAGGTGAATAATCACAATCGATGTTAAAAAAGAACGATTTTACCATCATGCTCAATTAGAAATCGTCTAACGATAGGCTTTCACTGAATGCTTATTTATTTCCCATTAGCAGATCCAGTGTCAACAGTTTGTGTCGCTGGTCGTTTTGAATGAAAAAAAAGGCTCAACGTGGATTTTTTTAAAATGAAGAGTAGGTCGAAAACTGACATGTACGTGCACGAAAGGCCATATAATGTTTCCAGCAATTTAGAGGCTCTGTTGTATGGTCGTTGGTTAATAACTAGACTACTTGATGCAAAACATTTCCCCCCACTCCGTGTTTACTGTCCTCTAATTATTCATCATACATTCTGTAATTTGTTTTGAGTTCTCTACTGTTGCTACAAGCGATTTGGACAATTAAACTGAAAGTTTTAGTGAGGAACACAAGTGTGCTAGCATACACCAGGTGCTAGGTAACTTTCAGCCTGGGCAACTCATTCTTCATTGAACTTCTATAAGCGTTCTTCGGTGGCTGTTCTGTTTAGACCTGAAAGCAATAGGCTGAATGACAAAATCACTGAATGAGCTCTGATTGCGTTAATGTATACTATGCACTTATCTAGATGACGCAAGGCAGTCACTTAATTGAGGCATGTCGAGCACCACTTACCACCCGGTGAACGAGTGAAATACTTGAATGCCGGCAGCCATTGCATTTTTTTAAACTATGAAAAAATTCTGATAAACAATGGTAACTGGTTAAGCTTTAAAATAAAATGCCAACGTGTTTCGTCCCATTTTCTAAAATTTTTGTCAAGAAGGCGACATATTTGTATCTAATCGACATTTTGAACAAGAATATGAAGCTTAAAAAAGCTGCCTAAGATTTAGTCTACATAGTTCACAGCAGCTCTCCTATCTGTTTTAAAAAATATTGATATCTTAAATCATAAAAAATCAAACCAGAAGCTTGAAAAACCTAAACTTAGGGCGTGGTCAGAGTTTGACTTATAAACTTATCGTTTTCATTCAGAACCTCGTAAAAACTGTAAATTCTGATGATAAAATTCTACTTAAGGCATTAATTCAGTCGGATTCGAACACGCGCCTTCCTTAAAGCAATCGCTTTTTGAAACTGGATAGGTTTGTTTAACAGCCTTACATAAGAAGTGTCTGTCTGGAGCCTTATCGACGATTAGTAAATGCTGATTGTCTGAAATACAATGGTCACCCAGCGTTTGCTTTCAGACCTCACGCAATTGAGATGAACCGCTGGTAAGGAGGTCGTTGTTTTCTCAGGTATGAAGGATGCCACGTTTAATAGGTTTCACTTGTTCAGGTCAAAGTAACCGTGTACTAACAACAGTTCTTGAGGTGTGCTCAACTTATAACAAAGTTATCACAAGCCTCGAATTTGTTTTCTTAGTTTTGCGGTTTGGTGGGTTTTGATTCAGCGCTGGTCTAACACCAAAAGTCTGTCAATAATAATGTTTAAAACGGAGAGCTATTGCGAGATAAGATCACTCAAAATTAGCGTTAAACACAGTGTTAACGTTGATTATGCCGAGGACTGACTTCACAAGCTTTAGAATCCAAGCAATGCAATTAAAGGCCACCAAATACTTGCTTAATTTTTGCATACACAGACTTCCTAAGACTTAGCAACGTGCGAATTAAGGAAATCTCACTTCGCAACATTGTCACTTGGCAAATTGAACACAAACGCCCTGCCTACAAAGGTTATTTAATCGCACACCTAAAAATTTGTATTAAATAATATTTAATCCCACTATATTGCTAACTGCACATTTCAGGAAAACCTCCTCAGTTTTCAACATGCCTTCGTTTGGGGACAAAATAAGATCAGAAATCAGGCAGCAGGGTGATTGGTCTGCAGGACATCCAACCACTTTTTCATCATTACTTGAATTCCTAGGCAAAAAGCTATGTAGCCATAGTCTTAAGGCACATCCTCTTGGTATCAAATAATTGGCAAATTAAGCAGCTGCACGTCAACCACCTGCTACTGGTCTAATTTTCGTGTGCTGTGGTCTTCATTGACCAATACTTTGAAGTTTTAGAATCATTCAGAATAATGCAGTAGGTGCTTTTTGTCGAATTTCTACAAGTCATTGCTGTATGGGTTTAGTTGTATTCGCTTCTGTGCACATTTAATAGAGGTTCATTACGCGTTCAGGTGAATACATTAAACATACCTCCGGTATCGGCACTCAAGTAGGTACGCACCAAACATTGATAATCACACCGTTGCAAATTATCACTCGGTGCTTTGGTACTTCGCAATGGTTACGCATGCACCTCTAATATCGGTTTGTGTAGATACCAATGCAATAAACTATTTCGGAATTTATAATACATATTGTATATGCAAATATCTACAATAGTCTTCGGGTGATTAGTAGTTGATGTAACGCACTTTAATTTTATTAATTCTTCAACTCTGCCATATTTTAACGACCTCATTATTATTTTAGCACAAAGTGCGTCTTTGCGGCTTTGAATTTGTGTTGAATGCAACCAATGGACGCCTTCGAGCAAACCTTACGTCTCGTTTGCAGTTTTAATAGCTTGGGACAACACTAAGACACCATTCAGGAACAAAATCGGACGTTTTGAACAGTTTATTCCATCTCAAGGGGTGATTGGTAGTAATTCTGTGGGTACAAAATGCCAATATAGGTACAAATGGCTACAGCAAACACAAAAACGGTATTAAAAGAGAAGAAGAAGGAGGAGAAAGATGTACAGGTGAATTGAAGACTCGCGGGTGTTGTATAAATTAGCAAGTGACAATTGCGTGTCTTTAGACACTATAGTGAAATACAGATCACTGTTTCTCTGTCTGAGTTTGTTGGTGGGTATCCAGTTGCAATTTCATTGCGAAATTCTGTGCATTGTCTTGCATTGCTACTGAACGATATTAAAAGATTGTGGTTACCACCAAAGTAACAGATTCGAATGAATTTAGAAAGACAACTTTCGTTTTCCTTCACTGACTTACAATTAACCAGACTCACTATTTACATGTCAAATCTAGATTCTCAACCCTAAAATAGTAGCTTATGAGGTCTGAAGGCATTTCGAATAATTACTTGAGATTAATTACACGGATATTGAAGGAACAATTGGGTTTTAGCAACTTCGTGAATAATAAGACACTTATCCAAAAAAATGTTGAATTCAACTATTAAGGCGACAATCTTTCACCCACCAGCTGTGGACCAAAACTGGACCGAGTGGACGAGACGTGAATGCTCGTCAAGCAGCCGGAAAAACTCCTCAGCGCGGCCAGCTGCCGCGAGGCGGGCGAATTCGAATGCAAATTCAGTATTTCGTCGTTTGTTGACGCGGTCGGCGATGGATAGTCGACGAACTCGAACGTCGTCGGCGATTGGAGCTAAAAAAGAGGGAAATAACGAAAATCCGTACAGCTGGGTTGTGTAGAAATTGAAGGTTATTTGGAGATAAGCAAACGTCAGTAATTGCATGAATGATACAAAATTTTCTGAGAACGGAAAAATAGTTGAGCTCTTCTCAATTGGTTTTAGTTAAAAACACTTAATTTACCCGTTATATTTTCTCATGGATCAAAGAAATAAAAAAAACAGGGCTTACAGCTGCACTCATCCATTTGTGAATCCGTTGAGTCCTCTAGGACGTCATCTGCTTCATCGATTTCCAAAGTGTCGTTTTCACCGTTTTCATTCAACAGTGCGATGCTCACGACTGAATGACTCCTCTGGCCCTGTGCTGGATGGTTGTTTTCCGACATTGGACCGAAAGAGGCTGTACAAGCCATCTCGGGAATTGTAGCAGCCATAACTTCACGTCCCCTCGGGTTTTGGTGCCGCCTCGTCCACTGACGCCACTCTATATAACCGCGAGGATAGCATTCATCGCGACAGCCAATGGGGTTTCGACCTTGGGATTCTCTGTAAGCGGATTGGGTTCTGTGCTTTTCGGTCAACCGCAATGGCGCGTGTATCACTTCGGGAATGTGTGATAGGCTGAAGGAAAACGTTTTCAGTGGTGATGCATTTTGTCTGTGCGAGCTTAAAACCTCAATAACAAGAATTCCAATGCCAAATCTGCTGTGTAGTTTAGAATAAAAATAGTACTTTCCTGACATGCTAAAATAAACTTCATCGAAAAAACGCAAAAATCTCACTAGTTTTGTGAAATTAATGACCATTGTTCCGCATAATTCCAGTTTAAATAGGTGGAAATTGGGTGACATTAACTTTAAAGTGTTCCGATTTGCTGGTCATGCTTATTTGGTTTCGGAGAAAGGCGACAAATTAGGTGCGTGATGTGTAATGAAAGATGATGCCTGCAAAACAAGAAGTTGCCATTCTGAGGCGATTTCATCGTACCTTGTAAATCCATAAATCGACGGAATGAAAGTTAGCCATAAGAGTTACTAAGATAGTAAATATTTTTAATTTATCTAGAAAACATTGCCTTTTTGTTATTAACAAAACCCAGGTTAAATTTTGCGCATCCGAAACCAAAAAAAGTTTGGATTCTACTTTTCCTATCACCAAAAATAAAGAAAAACGTCTTATTATTGGCTGTACTAGAGGATACTGTCAATGCTTACTTGGCTTATTTTAACAAATTGACACCTCTGCTGTCAGATGCCTTGTGTTTGCCAAAACTTAACCCTAAATAAAAAAAACCAGTAATTACAACGTAAGTTCCTCAAGGTCTATTTCGGAAAAGTTTATTGCAACCGGTTGCGTCATCCGCCAAGCTTTCACTCAATTGTAACTGAACTTTGCTCATAACTGGTAATTAGTAACACTGATTTACGCACAGTAGGGCCTTGAGAAATGCAAGGTGTTCAGGTGGTCTAGTTTAAAACAAACTGGGGTCGCTTGACAAAGGATGGCATGAATGTAGTTCAAGTGACATTGCGTTGGGTTAAGGGATGGGTTCAGAAAAATCAACCGCACATTCCACTTGAGTCTTTATGGGCCTTCTGGCAAACCGTAGGCAGAAAATTGCTATTGCTTGTTTAGTTACATTCATTATTTCAAATTATCAATTTCAGGAAGTTCGTTTAGTTTCACAACGAAGTGGGTGAAATTTGTTTAACTAACATTTCAACAACAGGGACAATTTTAACCCTTGAAAGCATGATTTTATAGTGGGGGAAACTGGTTTTCTCCTAATTATGATAGATGGGCAACTCAAAAAAATTCTTAAGCTTTCTAGTAAATTCAGCAGCTTTAGAAACGTACCATTTTTTCAAAAGAATTCCCTATTGACTTTTGTGGTTAAGGAAGCTTTCATTAGTCTCCTACGCAAAATGTAGTATCAAAAAATTAATTAGCAAAAAAAGAAACTGTCGCGTAACCACACATCGTCGGCCTTTATGCATTGCTCGCAGCCATTAATTTTAGTACACCATGTAGTGACTGTCATGAAAATAATAGGATAGTTGATGCAGAAAGACGGTAGCCACCTCAAGTACGAAAAGTTTACAAGCGACACCTGTACGTGAAAGCAGATTAATGTATGCATGTATTTAGGTGGCAGTTTGCTTCAGCCCACCTACTTCAAAAGAACGTGTCATAAGTTCCTCACACAAGTACAGTGAAACAGGGAAGTGTTCTGACTGCAAGCACTAGGCAAAGGCAGTGTCAATGGACTGAATTTACCTACGCGTCCCCTCTAGGGGCACATCAAACGATCGAGAAACGGTAAAAAGTAGCGATGGCTTTTTCATTGTCAATACGTGTCTTAATCTGAGCTGAAAATTTGCATTTTAGATAAATTTTGTATCAGTCTGAGTGCTTGAGTCCATCGTAAGGCGACACCTCAGTTTGCATCTAATTTGAATTTAAACAATGTTTAAAGTTTAGTAGAATTTAAGTGAAACCAAACTAGTATCGTTATTAACTGAGGTCCTTTTTAATTAGGTGTCCGGTCTTCCTTTAAAGTTTGCTTCGGATAGCCGTTCCTGATATTAAAGAACTGGAAACGTAATCTTAACGTATTAGCAAATAATTCAGCATAGTCAAAACTATTCTTAAGGGGCTAAGGAGGAACATGGAAGCTTCGATCTGCCAGGCGAAATGCCGCTTTAGTTAAAGATTACGGGTCAATGCTGGCATGACTGTCACCATATAAACACTTGGTTAAGAAGAATTTCAATTGCAGTCAAAAAATGTCACCTGAGCTTTACATTGCACACATTTAAATCAGGGATTGGGCGAAACTACGGGAGGTAGAATTAAAAAAATTTTTATCTGTTGGCATCCTCAGACATCCGAGGGGATTCAAGGACAAGATTATTTAAGAAATTACATTTTTGATTAATTAAGATTATGCATGACCTTTTAAACATTCTCGATAATTTTTCCGAGATCTAACTACATTAAAGAAATCATATATAAATAACTTTTCCAAATGTACGGCCACAATTATAGCAAATTATTTCACTCGGTTCATCCCCTTTTTAAAACAAATTTGTTTGAACAAAACTAACGTGCTATTTTATGGCCCCTAAATCAAAAATTTCAAAATCTGCTCTGTCGCAACATGGAGGCTGGAAAAGTATCCTTTATTGTTTTGAATTTTCCGATTTCGCTTTCATTTAATTGTTAATAAAATTTATCGAAAGAGCAATTGAGTGTGCATTAAAGAGTTGTGTCAGGTTTTCTAAATTTTTTGTTTTGTTACAAATTGACATTACTCCGTTGGTCTAGGTTTCAGTTAGTAACGAAACCATAGTTGGTAAGACAGTTAAAATATTGTTTAATGACACTTTACTTTCTTCTCTAAAGTTTCCAATTACCGTTCTTGTTTTCTTATATTCCTGTAATTTTAAATAATTCGTGGCATGAAGTCATATGCAAAGCATAAAATAGTTGTTGAATTTTGCATCTGGCAAAGTCATTTTATTTTACATGAAATTATGCACTTTAAATTTGTGCATATAAATATGATAAGCAAAGGAATTTTAATCCTATAACTGATAGGCATTGGTTTCCGCAGTGCTAACTACATTTTGAACTTAAATTTATTCATTCCAGAGCTTGGTCCACCGTAGCAATTTTTTCACCTTTCGGCCATCAGTTTAAACTTTTTAATGGTTTTAATCAGAAAAAACCTTACCAAAAATAATAAGGGTACATCTAAACAATATTATTGTTTCAAACAACTGAAAGGGTAATTAGTAGCAGCAAAGCCTCAGCTTATCCTTTAAAACAAATCCTTCTGTTACGAGACTTAAAATATTGTACTTTGAAAATATCGATAAAGTTATGTAGCTATGAATGAACAGCACTTGTTAGTCGTGTTACCGGAAGTAGCAAGCACTGAACTACAATTAATGAACACTAACTTTCTGTATTTCCACTGGTTTTATTAGTGGTGAGCAGTAAGCAAGCACAGTTAGCAGTCGTTCGGATATCGGTGCTTAGCGAAGCTATATAAACGCACTTGTTATCCTGTACAAACACATACCGCTACCGCATCAATAAATTAGTTGAGCTACGCGCCATCTGCATTTGTGTTCTTCTTTCGGTCGGGCCGTGTCAATGTAGATTTGGCGGTCCTGGTGTGGTTTCCAAAACCGCACCGGACCCGCTACATATTAATCTTTTTCAAATGAAACCCACATGTTTTCAGATTAGCTATGGAGTCGGAAACCACGATAATTTGAAGAGTCGAGTATTCTAAGGATAAAAAAGAGGCCTAATCCAAGTCTGTTTAGGCATTCTCCCTGTTTAATAAAGAAATATAATAAGGTTAGAATAAGTAGGATATAAAACACGTTGTATGTTTAATTTTTGCAGTTAGGAATGCAAATTTACGGGATTAGTTTATAAAACCAGGTTTGTGATATTTGGCAATCGACGAAAACATTATTTTTGCGATTGTTTGGGTTGAAAAGACTAACAAACAACAGGGCCAAAATTATTTTTGTGGACAACGGAGCCACGCCTGCTCCCCATATAGTGGTATTTATAGAATGCATCGAAAAATATAAACACTGTTTAAGTCTACATCACAAAAATTACAACAAAAGTAGTGTCATTTGTAACCACTGGTTCTAGTGGGCCTTAATAATTTCAGAAGCAACGTCTTTATTTTCGAACACATTGCTGTAAACAGTTGAAAATTTTGACATTTAAAAAGTCGAGTAAACACAGATATACATACTTATTTTTAAGAAGTTAAATATTCTGCGTATTTACTTGACTAGGTAATTTAAAGTTTGATTCCTAAACTTTTAAAATTTTAATTGAATTTAAGGTTAACCCCATCAAATATAATCGTTTAAATTTCAGTAAATTATTTTGATGAATTTACTGACCAAAGTATTGTTTTATAAATCACGTGGAGGAAGAGTTTTATTGGTTTATAAGATTTTTATTACATAAGTGACACCAACGGAATTCTTACAGAGCTTAATCAGTATCCTCTGACAAACCGGCTAAAGGGTGATCACAATTTATTGAGGGACTAACTTGTCTGCCTACAAAACGCGTTATTACTGTCCACTAGGTTCTGCATTCATGCTACTTCAGAGTTAATAAACAGCTAAGTCAAGACACAAAAACTTTGATCCTAGCAGACAAAAGTCGCATTTTTATCATTAAATCAGGCGAATTTCAAACGAATTGTGTTGCTAGTCTTAAAACTCACGACTCGTCTGCTACCACTCTTTCTGCGCCTGTTTTTATTTAAATTTACGTCAACCCCCTGCTTCGGCGTCCCCTTAATCTTAACTTGCTTATTTTGATAACATCAGACGTAAAATAAACTCGTTTTGCATTACGCACTTATTGGGAATCATTTTTTTATACCCACACAGAAGAGCAGCTAAATGTGGTCGTTTAAAGCATAGATGCCCGGAATTAGCATCTTAGTGGGCAGTCGGTCTGCAATTAGCCCAAACTATGTCGTAGTTGCAAAAGTCCGTGACCGACTGTCATAAATGGCAGAAGCATGCGCTTTTGACTGTGATAGTGTTTTTTTTCTACTTCTATTATAAAGTGACAGTTACCTAAATACGTCGTGAGTCTATAGAACCTGGAAAAAGTAGTTAATTTGTGCTAATTCATGAGCACGGTTAATATTCAACATGGAAAATTGACACTCATATTTGCTTCATGGCATTTGAGTTTAAAATTGGGTGGGTGAGACAAGTGCAGCAAAAATCTCAAAGTTATCTTGCTTGTGATCTTCGACACATTACTAGCAGTTTAGTCGATTTCAAAGTGATGATCTCAACCTAAGCGATAATCATTCTCTGTATCAATAAATTTATTTATCTCC
The DNA here is from genome assembly GCA_900604375.1 of Mesocestoides corti. Taxonomy (NCBI): domain Eukaryota; kingdom Metazoa; phylum Platyhelminthes; class Cestoda; order Cyclophyllidea; family Mesocestoididae; genus Mesocestoides; species Mesocestoides corti. The sequence goes on along the minus strand of UXSR01005180.1, from coordinate 274,678 downwards.
AACTTGGTGCCTTATAATTCACGGATCACCTTTTAAAGCGATTCCAGAGAGACCTAACGCTGACAATTCAATTGCATTTTGATATTTAATGCAACTTCGATGCACTTCTTAACTCGACTAATGGGTTCCGCGATTTATGACAGAACGGACAAAGCAGAACTGCGTTTCCAAAGCCATTTCTTACCTCCCCCGTAGATAACCCGAACTTTTCCTGGATCAACCCATAAATAGAGGTAAGAATTGGTTTGTTTATTAATCATAACAAGGACATGAAGCCTGAAGTGTGGAAGTGAAGGGGTTGAATGTATGGCAAAGGCTAGTTTTCACCCAATCCAAGTGTTGAATTAGGAACCATGAAAGCTGAACAACAAACGAAGCAGAAAACTTATACAACTTTGGGTGGTTAGTAGACACCATCTTAGATGAATCTGTGGTTTATTTAATTTTGCTTCAAACTGTGCAAGGAATTCTGAAATCACCAAATAAGCTTTCATGACCACTTGAATGATGTGTCTTGGCGTTCTGCTAACATGGAGTAAGCACAAGTTTATTGCATTAACAGGGCAGGGTTAAAATCGGGTAAACTTATAACAACTTCAAGGAAAACACTTTGGCAGCACCAGTTTTGCTCAACAACAGACTCAGTTCCTGCGTCAGAACTCCATCTGGATCCAGTTTGAGACAAGATTTAGAACAAAAAAAGTTTAACTCCCTGATAGCAACTCAGAAATTTGCAAAATTTTATATTTTTAAGTTGTTGTTGCTGTTCACTTTCCCTTGCACTTTTTTTAAAGTAGGCAAATCTATCCGGAACTGAACTGCAAATTAACGGAAGTCGCCTCCACAATAGAAACGATTTTTTTTTGTTTTTTTTTTAAAGTTAAGATCTTGAGCAAGAATTCAGCATTATTACAGAGCAGCAATTAAATAATTAGTAAAGGCTTTTATTTAATGCATGAAAAGTTATTTACTAGCGATGCTGTTCTCCTAAATCAATTTATTCCAAAAGTTATTTCTGCTAACATTAAAGTTATTTTGACCAAAGGTGGCCAGAATTAAATAAAGTATTGATTTCTGGGTGCAGCTTTTGTTGACCTTCATATACATTAATTAACACAAGGCCCGAAATTATAATGTGAAGCAAAATGTTAATCGGTAATAGCTAAATCTAACAACATGGATATTACCTCAGCAAAAACCCAATAATATTTACATTCACTATGTCTTTGTTGTGAATCGCACCGATCCACACTTGTTAATCCGATCACCCCAGCCTCCGGCACCAGGTCTCCCTTTTCACAACATGCCGTCAAAACCGCGGATCCCCAACTCCCCCCTCATTAGCGCGCACGATTATCCTGGATTATCCCCACACCTAGGTCTCGATGTCAGCGAAAACGCCAAGCACAACACAACGACACCAACTTGGTTGAGCTCTGAAGTAAACGATTGTATCCACGTCCTCTCTGGTCTCCATCAGGGTAGCGCTAGCGGGCCAGATCCAACTCAGTGGCCCCGGTGTGGTTTTAATAAGTAATGGAGTCCCAGTTATTGATTCAGGCAGCTTTATTATCAATGCAGTAACTCTTCTCAATGATCATGAATTACAGGATATTTAGCGACAAAGTGAAATACGAAAAAGTATTCGACAACACCTATGAAACAACAATGCATTTTGTGTAATAAGTTTAAAATAATTAATCCAATACGACAGTTTGCAGTCTAACTAATTATGATAAATACTTGCGGATTTTAAACAACAATCATTTCAAATTGACTGCAAGAGCAATTTTGAAACTTGAGTCTGGATCAAATTCGATTGTAGTTAAGTCAGTACATGAATAAAAATAAGCTATGCTGTTACAAATTGTAGACGCATTCCAAATTAATCCAGTGATAAATTTATGAGAAACCCTGTTATCGCATTTATCAAGAGCACACCTTTGGAAATCAAGCTGCACCTTGAGACACCGAGTAAATACGTCTGTATCAGTAGGAACGAAATGTCAAACCAACGCCGACACCAACTTTGAGCCAATCAGGAACTGTAAAACTTATATTTCGATATTTTTTTAATAATTTAGTTTTTAAAAATTTGGTACATGTAAAATGGCACAATTATGCACTAAAAACACCCATAGCCCTAAGGTTCTAAAGTTTATGTTTATACTTTTCAAATGTCTTTTTTAAATGTCATGAGGAATTCGTAGGTGACTGCTTACTGAATTTGCAAAACAAATCGAGTATAATGTTGGATTAATCCAATACATGGTTCATTTTTGTGCTTAAGTAAAGTAAGTTAAATGAATCATGCACTTCGAGTGTGAACAATGAGCAATTTGAGAGACCATGTAGGAAAAATTAATGCTAAAAGGATAATTTGCATAAAAATTGGGAGCAAACACTTGAGGTGGTTACTTTTACCAGCAAAAAATAGCATTATCGACCAATTGCAATGAATAAAAGTTACTTCGTAGGCTTTATGTTATAAACCTCTGGGGAAGACGTAAAATAACGCACATTTGGGAACTCGAATGACCACTGGCATCTGTGAAACCTTAAAAATAAGTATTTTACCAGAAATATTGGGGGTTTTGTATGTCTCCTGTCAAAAGTATTATTTTGTGACAGAAAATATTTGATTTTGTAAGTTGGTTAGGATCTATTTTGCGTTAGCCAACCAAAAAGAACCACACAACCTTTTGTGTGAATGCCTCTCAGGTAGCTGCACATCTGGGGAATGCCAAATTAAGTCTTCTCGAGTCGGTTTTAAAATCAATGCCTATTGGAAATTGCCAAGAAATTTACCAAATAGTAAACCAGTCTAAATTTGTTTTTTTACGCATTACTCAGTGTATAAAAATATTTACAACATTTTACATGCTGTCAGTTATTTGATTGGATTAAATAATATGTTTATCCCGGAAGCATTTGAACCACATTTTGCCAAACCGACAAGTTCAAATACAGGCAAATTTTGCGCCATCAATAATATCCAATGAACGCAATTTGTTGATCTTAAAACTAAGGAGTTAAAATGTCAGTTTATAGCTTAGCGTATGGTACCTTTTCCTGCTAACGGTACTGTTTTTTCTTACCTACTAGTAAATGACTCACACTGCAATTAAATATTTGTTCTATTTGAAACAATGCGCAAAAAGTCACTTTCGAATTTCAGTAGTTTTTTTGCAACCAAGTGCAACTTGTGCTGGGCTGTTGTGCATAAAAAGGCAATAAACAATAGCTTTTATGATTTGCAACAAGTGTCATAAGCAAGGGGATAAACAGTTGTCATTCCGATATCGAGGCATATGTGAAGGCTTGTGGTGGTCGTTCAGATGTAATGTAAACAGTTGTTATTAGTAAAAATTGGATTGCCTAGGGCAACACTTGCACACAGAAACCACTTCGAAAGTTAAATGAGCCAGCGTGGTTAGTTCTAAAGAAACCAAAAAATTTTTTTCTACTGAATGCTCTTCAGAGCGAAATCTGAAAAGTGTAGTGTTATGTTTGACTAAAGCATCTCGACATAGCTGCTGCATGACTGTGATATTCTAATGCAACTGACATCAGCCCCAGATAAATCATCCTTAGCATTTCATCATTAAAATGAACCCTAATTAGCACGAAATAGCGCAGTTTGGAATCCCTTGCGCTTTGAAAAAAACTAGCTGAAAACAGAGTAAAGAGGATGTATTGAAATCACAGAAAAAGCTAGTAACGTTCATGAATTCCGGAATAAGCAACTTTAAGTCGCCGCCACAAGACAATAGATTAATCTCTTCAAATACACACAACTTTATAAACTCAAAATCAAAAGTGGGAATGACTGTGAAGTTGTATCCAACTTCAAATCATGGGTTATTTTTTGTTCAGTTTAGAATCATTCCAGTTTACTGTGTTTTCCTGGGCGTAATTAATAAGTTAATTTTAACGAACAGAGGACTGTCTTAAAACTGCACTACAACGCCCACGATGGGGTCGTAGTGGGTGAACGCTAAATGGTTACGTTGCTTGGACAGGAACTCAATTTCTCGGCTTCTTGTGCTTAAATTCGTTCTCGCAAGGCTCTAGGCTTCAAAAGCCAAACCACAGGTAATACAAAAGAACCACCAAAAGAATCAAACCAGTCCAACTGTTAAGCAGACTTTTAAAATAGCCGTTATTTAATGATACATTTCATCGTTTGCCTTCACTCGCATCTTTTACAAGCACGCTTCCTTACTTCTACCTATTATTCTGGAAACCATGGGCTAAACTTGGCCTACACTTCCGTATCCCCTTCATCCTTGGTAGCTGAATGGCAAACTTGGTTTCTGTGAAACGCTGTGTTCCAACATTGTGGGACACAGGACAGGTCACGACCATACAGTTAGGACCATGACTTCTTATGTTCCATCAATCCCAAAATATACAACAGGAGTTGTGATTGGTTTATTTAAGTTGGTAAGATGCCAAATAATCTACCTAGACATTCAGATCAAATGTGGGTGAAGTAAATAAATAGCAAATAGTACAATTAGACCCTCACGAAAATTCAATTCGACACCACTTTTATGGATGAAGAAACCGTTGTTACTTTATTGTTGAGCCCGACATCACGTGGTACAACTATAGATGGCGTCAAGCCGTAAATTAAATTCACTTGTCCGATAAGTCTATAAACATGCAATAGCTACTTGATTTTATCTTCATGCAGTCTGCTCTTTAAAATTAAGAAAATTAAATGAAGATGGACACGATAAGTGACCGATAATGCTGTTTTTCCTGTTTTAAAATAATTAATCGAAATACGTTGCTTTTACAAAGTCGATTTAAAGTCAATTTGTGAAAGAAAACTCATTTTTAGGGCCAAAAACCTCAACAAATAGTTTTCAGAAAATAATGACATCAGGTCTTATCTTTCTTCACTTGTCGTTCTCGACTCAGATTCAAGAAGGCACCTCTTACAGAAAAGTTAAGGGAAGACGATGAATGACTGTTCACACTTTCCCAGTTTCAGGCTTTTATTTAAGTTCACCTTTGGCATGTAAAATTGGACAAGCCAAATTTGGTAGTTTTAAGCGAATCCTGTGGACACCAAAAATAGTCGTTTTTCTCACTCGGAATTTCTTTTGACGGCTCTTCCGACCTGCCAGAAAATGCAGCCCTATTGGTGGAAAAAACTTGCAACTAAAGCCTTACTCCAACAACCAGTAACTTTACGCAGCCAAGACACAAAATTCTCACGGTGACTGGTAATCGCTGGGGTCTGCCACGAACGTCGTACAACTTTCGCTTGGCTTAGCGTACTGTGAAAAACCCCCAAGGCTAACCAACAACACATTTCCCCAAGTTTCTAAAGAATGACCAACTTTTTACCAATCACAATGAATAGGAGAATAGCTCAAGTTTTGGCAAAGCGAGATGATAACAAAGTATACACTGCTCAGTGCTTTCAAGGGCTTTTGAAGTGCTTAACTTTGTCAACTTTACCACATGAGCTTATTGCATTTCCAGCTGAGGTGGCACAAAGGCGATCAGCAGGAATGGTTTTCTGGTGGCGTGATCGTGACTCTCACAAGAAGCTATGGCATTTGTACTGTATAACTGCAAATTTACTCAAAATGAAGCTATAGCGAAAATGTTTAAAGCGTTAATGACAAATTAAGTTGGTCAATGCTGTCACGGAGATTAATTTTTGCTGCTAGTTGAACCTCTGTGCATCCGCCGAGTCAGTCGATTCCAGGTACCGTGTTTGGAAGCTTCACCGGAGCTCTTTTGAGACCCAGAGGTGCCTCTTGGAAGCGTCGACCAACGACTACCCTCTATAATCAAAACCATGGGTTCAAGAGGTTATCGTTGATTACGACTAAAAAAACTTGAATACAGTAGTGCTGAACCGTTTAAGTTGCATTTCTTGCGACCGAGGTCACATAAGAAATGCAACGGAATTTGAGATCGGCTTAGTGACAATTAGAATTTCACATATGCTTCCATGCACTTGTTAGCTAAGCGAAGTGTTCTGCAATCTCTAAGTGCGCATATCTTCACACATCTCGTTCCTGTTAAAACAAAGCCATGCACTCTGCCAGTACTACATGAGTTCCGATACTTGTGAATCCAAGTTAGACCACCGTTTTCATATACCAGTTAGAATTTGCTACAAAAAATTAATCGAAGACAACATGGGGACCTGAGGATTGTAGCACGTCCAGTTACCGCTAAAACGGGTCGAAGGCAGTGGCTTTGTGTTGAATAGGCTAGACGTAGTGTTAATACCAAATAGTGCAGAACCAAATGGCTTAAAAGTAACAAAAACCAATGTTAACCCTGGCGAATCATTATGGCATTACACACACACACACTTAAAACATGCTCTCCGTTCTAAGTATTGCAATGGTTCAAGTTAATAAAGCACAAAGGCATGCACAGGAAGGGGCCGCTAAAAGTAAAATATCGCATAGCATTTCTGTGTATTTGTGAATTGCCCCATCTTAACGAAGGTTTCCTTGCACGGTCATACTCGTCGAGAGATGAAAATAATAAAGAGAACCCGAAAAACTACACAAATTAATTGGATAAACCTTCTATTTTGTCGAAGCATCCGCATTTCAAACACCATGTGATCACGGGGTCAAAGTATTTGCATTCCACTACCCACCTACCACATACACATCATGTCGTCATTGTTAAAACTGTTAGAGTCCGGTTCTAGTCAGAGGCGCAATAATATTCATGCCATTTTACGACTTCCGAGATGTCAAGCACGGAGTAAAGCTAACTTTACGGTTATTTCTGAATTTAGCTCACACGAATACAAGACATAGCCATAAAGGCAGCCTGAAAATTACATCATGCAATTCGATCACCTTTAATCCCTTTGCAGGCTCATTGCACAAGTCAGGTTATGAGGATACTCAAAATGTATCACAGGTTTTAATAAGAACTAGTTTAGCTCTAAAGTCAGGATTCAAGTACAATAAATCCAGCTTTGCATAATAGCAATTTGAAGCACTATCTGGCATCGTAAACAACAAATAAGTTATTCCAGAAAACAAGCAAAACGGCCAGGGTGTAAAAACTTTTCGTGTTCAGACGTCTGAGAATTGGGTGTACAGGTAACCTAACTTGTACTACTCAGAATAGATAGCTTAAAATACAATTAAGAATTCTTGGTTGCGCTTTGTCTTAACAACCACCATCAATCGGATCAACTAAAACAACCTTTGTCCTCGAACGCAGGAGAGGCCGAGGCTCGTCCAAGGGTGCTGTAGCGTTTAGATGCCATCGTCGGTGTGCTTTGGGTGGCTAGAAAAGATTAAAATAACACCAATCCCAACATATTCAACAGGAGTTTTGATTGGTTTATTTAAGTTGATAAGATGCCAGATAATCAACATAGACATTCTACGCCCGTTTACTCCTGCAATTCCTAATTATTTGTTGAGATGAAAAAAGCGAAAGGATTAACTAACGCCCGATGGACCCGAGACCAAACACGTAGACATGAATAACAAATTGGTTGTTTATCAACTGCTGGATGACTGAAGCAACGCAAGCTAACTCAAATGAAAATAGAATTAATTAGAACTACTGTTGACCTGCAACAAGACCAATTTGTTATCTATGAATCAAAATTCTTATTTTATGTCCTGGTGTTTCCTTAACCGTCCGTTTATTATACCTTAGGTGCTAATTACTCCAATATTCCATGTCAGTAATCATACGAAATCGTAATAATTATAAGTAAACGTTTGCCATTTTGCAAGATTTGATAAATAATTAGCACCTGATTTAAAAACTAGAATCTGTTATAGCTTCTACCAATAAGATGCTAAACTGACTTGAAATTTACGCGGTCTAACCTACAATGAGACTTCTAAAGACTGTTGTGCCATACGTACCAGAATGCTTTTCATGTGACAAAATTCGTAAAAAAAGGTAAATTCAGCAGCATATAACGTCTAATTTGGATTAATTTAGCAATATATTTAGTGTCCAATACAATGCATGATGGATAATTCAGTTGTAATGGTAATGAAGCGGATCCAGTTCTTTACAGTCACAATTCACGCTTTCTATAAGGTTCTTATTTTGTTTAGGGTGGCTGTTTTCCAAAACTCTCATTATTTCTCATTGAAACGACTTCAGGTTTGTTTTAAAAGGCATACAGACGTTCGTTTAGCTATTCTGTAAATTAAACCCATTTCGGACTCAATTATCGTAAATGCGCATTGGATACGCTTGAGTTGAGATGCACACAGAAGAAAAACTAAGAATCACTGGGGATTAAGCGATCTTGGGCAAAAGGCAGATTGTCAAGAGCCGAAAAGTACATCCTGGTGAGCGAGTAAACAGTAACGCACTTGAAATGTCCTTGAGTTGGATATACCACCGATTTAGATTATCAGCAGTATCAGCAGCTAGCAGTAGCACTGTCTTGTCCTCCAGTATAACTTGCAGTACGTTAGCGTGCGTTCTGCTAGTCTTTGGTGGACATCTACTAACAACAGCGCCCTGTACGTTGTAGACCTCAAGAACACCAGATCCAGTTGTGGATGCTAAGAAGGAAGAAGCAAGAGATCTTAGTTTTGGACGTGGAAAATACCAAAAGGGCATTTGATAGGGTAACGGCATCTTTTACTTTCACTTCCAACATCAACCTAGTGACTTATTTTGCTAAAAATTGCAATACAACTATTCCAGCTCTTCTTATCAATACCAATTGTCCAAGACTATTTTTTAACTGAATTTAAGCTTCACTAAAAATGCTACAAACTAAGGGCGTTAAAAAGGAGTTGCTAGAGCGCAAGCATAAAAGACTAGAAAAAGGGCTTCAGAAACGAAACCCCAAAAGGTACTAATCAAGACGTCTAAGTCAAGATCATAGCCGAAACGACCATGCAATATAAACTTAATGAATTATTTAAGCGAAACAGAGTCACTCAAACAGAAGCTTCAGTTACAAAACAGCATAGGACAACGCAAAAGACACTCTATAGGCTAATGATGTCAACCACAGTTTCTGCGCGTTGTTCAACAACAAGGCACATATGCTTGTTCAGAATAGAAAAGCACATATCTTCGATTTGTGATTTAGGCTAAATTGTGCAAATCTAATATGGTTCACGAGACGTTGATTTAAGTGAAAAAAATACACGAACAGCAACAGTGGGCGTAAATACACCAAGGCACGACAATATTAACTTTTAAAATTAAACTAATGCGGGATCATCGCCAATCAACATACGACGGATCAGCCCAATGTCACCACATTAATAAACCCCATAAGTCGCCAGATGGACTAATTCCGCTGTCTTCCTAACCATGCGTTAAGCATCGACACGCAAAAATATTCCTCATACCGCTAACGCAAAATAATCATCGCAGGCATCTCCAGACACAATTGTTTGCTATTCCTTCCTGCATCTCAAGCTCCCGTGTCATTCATTGCTATATTTACAGCTCTATACGCTTCTGTCTACACACTGTTTACACACTAGCACTCCGATTCGCTCATGCACTGGATGGACAGTCTGCACCTCTGGCCGCTCTCATTTAAGCTCTCCTACGACAGCCTCCATGGTGCCACGTGTGGCCACGTCATGAACTCAATCTCCCACGCCTGCCTTCACCCAAGTCATCATCCACATGCACGCTTCTTCCAAGTGACGGTCATGTGTGTAGTCTCACATGTTTGAACCACCTCTGTGGCATACCTCAAGATCACATGAGGCATAAACCAAATTATTTAGACACCATAAAACAACTCCAATCTGCAGAAACCTAACCGGTTAGGGATCTAGCATACCCTGAGACAGCTCATCATGGATTTGGATTTCGTCATTGTTTACCCGATTCCCATAACCACGTCAATTATGTGCATGGGTCACCCACAACACCCCATTGACAGGTCCATCTGTGTTAATCCGCCTTTATCTACTAATTTTTAGCGTCATCTCTGACTTATTTTAGTGGACACATCATGACAGATCCATCGACCTTCGGTTGAGACAGTGAAAGCTCTCGGCACATGGTCTTGTCTTGCATTCAAGTGGAAAGGTCGGGCGCAGAGTCAGACAAGGGATCTGTGGTACGGATTATCTGGGCGTGTGATTCTGGCAACGTGTTGAAGCTGTCGGGGTCTTTACTTGTGACTGCGTGGTTACATTGCATTATTAAAAAATCATGCCGAATAAAAACGGCGTATTTGCTGCTTTGTCCTAAGCACGTTATTGACCACCGCGAATTTTTCCTTTGATGCTGGAACAATTTTTGCTTACTTTAACCATTCAAGCGACTCGCGATAAAAGTAGGGCCCTGTACATGAAAATGTATTTAAACTTCACTTATGACAAGCCTCTTATTTAATCACACCTTTGGTATACAAAATGATGCAGAAAACTGTTCAGGAGAAAAAAAAATTAACAACCAGCCTATTCAACACTGAGTTAATTTGTTGGCATTTACGATCATACCTATAATTGCAAAGCTGTTTAATGGCCATTAAGCGTGCGATTCCAGTGCTGGGGAAGTCACCGACGTGCTAGACAAGGGATTTGATTATTTGCGCTCGGAGCTTTGCACCTGTGCACCGGTACACCGTAACAGTTTATTGCCTAGATTAATTTAGGTTCGCGAAAGCGCTGACGACCATTACTTACCTCGTTCGTGTTCATAGAAAATAAGGTGTGTGGCTTCCAGAACAGCCCAATTATAGGCTGCCGCTAGACCACTGGGAATCCACTTCTTGGTCACTCCGCGGTAGGACTTCGGGGCTGACAATACCTTGCGCGCTAGGGGCCCGCTGAAGTCTGGTTTTGGTGGTTGGAAGGAGGCTGACGCACGTCCATTTGACGAAACCGCCGACGGACCCGACGTGAGGTTGTACGTCACCTCGAGCACTGGGGACGTAGCGAGATCACCGGAGGACCAAGTGTCTCGTTCGTGACCTCCAATGGTAGTTATCAATTTAGGTGGTATGTTCACCACCTTCTCACTTCCGAAGGCCTACAAGCAAGGAGACGCCATTTCGCCATAGCATATTGAATATTCCTCCTTTCCCATTTTTAATGAATTTTTTTGGGAGAGCTAAGTCTCCTAGTTCAAATTTTTTTTCTCTAGTTGTAAAACTGCCAACTTTCTGAGCGCAATCACACTAGGCTCGAGGAGCCAGTAATGAAGTCAAAACGTAATCAATTGCGATAACGTTCAATGGATAGCCATTTGGTTTAATATGAAACCACTCATGTAAAAATGCACTTCTTAAACCTGCTGAATCTTAGCAGAATCCTCCATACAAACTCCAGCATCTCTGTGAGCAAGAAAATCAACTGAAAGCACACATGATTTTTTCCTCAAATATTCAATTAGCGAGGGATTTAAACATTGCCTTTTTAGTGAAGCGTTCGCGTGCACGTTTAAAGCAATGGTTATAAGTGACTTCAGGTGCACACGCCCTGATAGCGTCTACCTAAAAATAAGTAAGTGCACGTTACCTGGTTGAATATTGCGGCCTTATCAGTGAGTTCGTTCTGGAAGTGTTTATGACGCGTTTAGAACGACATATTGCTGATTATTATAACGGACCAAATGACAAGGAGAAAGTAGCAAGGTGGGCGGTTAAAAAAGGACAAATGAGACAAACTGAGTCGTATTTTTGTGCACATAGCGAACTACAACCCAATTTAATCAGTAACCATACCCAAGGATCAAGGCACTATAAACCAATCAGATCTTTAAAAAAAATTGTCAAGATGTTCAAAATGAAGCTTTGCTGACTAAAGTCACAGGTGGTTGGAATGTATGTCTGTTTGGTACAATAAATTATTAGAGCAGGTAAATGTAAATACGAAATTCAGACGTGATTAATTTGTATTTCGTGTAGTTTTTTAAAGCAGAGTTATGTTTAACACCCGAAAACTGCGACGCTTGTGCTACTATCGCAAGGGAACAGTTGATTGAGAAACAAAGTGCTAATCGTGCTGCACTTCATAAAATATTAATAGACGTTAACAGTGCAAAAAATTGTTCAACTTTACGAAACATAACACCGGCTACAGTGATTTTGGGTTTCTGATCTTTAAAGAAATGTAGGATTTAGTGTTTAATAGGCTGAAATGTTGATTGATACTTTAAATATTTTACCAAATGTAAAACTTACAAATTAAATCTGTCAGAGTTCGCCACATACTATTTATGACCTCTTCTCTGTAAATTACTCGTTAACGCCGACTTATCAGAGGCTACAAACACCAGTTAGGCGATCTAACAAAGCCACCTGATATTCTGGCAATAAATTCAATCGCCTGTTTGAGTAATAAATTTGTGCATTAGTTAACCTAGCTATGAAGTAAGGGAAACAAATCCACCACCTCCACTACCAGGTAACACCCCAAGCGTCAATCGTTAATCGGAAGGAAATTGCAGCTGCGCACCTTCCCACAGCTCAAGACACTGAGTTAGCAAAAGTGTGAGTTGTAAAGGCAAGGTTGAACAAAAATAGATCGGCATATAAGCCACAAAGACCGATAGTGTGACGTTACAGATCGGTGGACTACAAAGCGGCGGCTATCCCTTTCCATGCACGATCTAAATTTTGCCTTTGTGCGCACAACCATGATGCCTTCAGAAACAAACTCGACGTATAAACCAAAACACTGATGGGCAGTGTTGAGTCTACAAGAGGGTCACATCATAAACTTCAACCAACAAAAGCTCAAAAACGAAGTTAGATAAAGCAAGATCGCCATTGTCGATATAATGATTTGTAGTGAATTGTGTGGATTCACGTCCAACAATCCGGTCGTTGCAGCCTCACACGTGCCCCTTTTCACGGCGTGCGCGTCAGTCACGCGGGGCCACCTGCTCATTTACTCCTCTGCATGTACCACCACTGCCCGCTTTACACACGTGACCTTCAGACGCCCGTATTTTTACTAGTCCACTCCACTGTGTTGTGAATCGTGTTTATTCATGCCCCTTAATCCGGTCGCTTCACCTCCGACACAGGGCTCCCCTTTTCGCAGCATGTCGACGGCCACGCAGATCCTCAACTCCCCCCTCATTCACACACGGATATTTATCTTGGACTATCCTCACACATAGGTATCGATGTTAGATCACACATCCGAGGTATACATACACACGCACAAACCCCACACACGACACCAACGTGGTTGAGCTCTGAAGTAAACGGTTGTGTCCACGTCCTTTCCGGTCTTTTTCTTCATCGCGGGTATTAGGGAAACGTAATTGGGCCAGAGTTAATTCAGTTGCCCCGGCGTGATTCAAGACCACACGCTGGGACCCACAACAACTATATCAGTCAACAAAATGCATGAGTCATGCACAATCTCTGATGCACACAAACAACATAAGTTCGCTGAGCTGTCTGGTAGACGGTTGTGCCTCGTCCCCTCCGGCCTTCTTCATCTCCAAAAATATCAGGGTAGTGTAATCGAGCCAGGGTTAACTCAGTGGCCCTGGCGTGGTTTAAGCCAACATGCCGGGAACCACAACACTTTGTTATAAGGATAATAGTACCTCTCTTATCTTTCGCATCGAAGCAATGTAATGGGTAGGAAGTGAACTGATTACTTATCCAACTCAAAAAATCACAGAGCTACATTCACCTAAGAAGTCAAGTGATGATGGCCTTACATCCTAATTTATTCCGTATAAGTAAGAAATCGGAATATAATCAGGCTCTGAAAGGCGCAGCAGATAAATTTTGTTAAACTTATATGGACACTTGGGTTAGTAAAGTCAGCATTTAACTCTCAACCCCTTGCCCCATTCTTTCTAAGAAACACAAAATATAAGTGAATTTTAATTGCTCCAACGCTGATCAATTACTATCTTTCCTATTAGGAACACATTGATAGATTATTGGTACAGTTGAAGTCAGGGAATTGAAAGTTACTTCAAGACACAAAGCCCAAGCACGCAAGAAGTGGCCCGTGTTGTGAATCCTCTCGTTAAAAACTGGGCCACAAAAACTTAAATAATGTGCATACCTGAATTTTATTCGTGCTTGACTTACCACATAGTATGACCTTGTCCGTAAACAAAGATGGCATGCTGAACATACCTTCTTTAATAAAGTAGCAGGAAGGTAAGTCAATATTGACAAAAATAGAATTGGTGGTGCATTGTGATGGAACGAGGCTCGTAACTGTAATATGGGAATTGTCAGAGTTCCTCAGGTAACCACGCAAGATCCACCGCATGAAACCGGTGTGGTTTTACTTATAGACAATAGCCAAATGGAGGATGAATCAACAGAGTTGTGGCCCTTCCGAAGTAAGGTTTATTAGGTGTTTCGAAGACATGCTTCAAGTTTCCTAAAAAAGGCTTGTGACAACCACTAGACTGTCACTAAGTAGTGTGGTGTTAGTAGTGTACCGCATCGAGAAATACGGACATCACAACAATTTGCTTTTTTCAGTAGGAATGTGCGTGGCTGTCAATAGTTGTTGTAGTCTGCGTAGCCATAAAATACATTACTTTGACGCCGGCCAGTTACTTATAAACCATACAGTGCATTTGAGATAGCAAGATTTGTTAAACGACATTTCTGTAGTTGTAAGAAATACAAACAGTGCTTTGTGGTAAACAACAAATTAGCAGATTTGTTGAGAATTTTAAAAATCGAGTCCAGGTTATTTTGAGGTACACGGGGAGTTTTACAAACACTAGTTCTAAATTTAGTTAGTGTCATTCTGGGTACTTTAAAAAACGGAAACGTCTAACTATTAATGTCCAAACTCTTGCAAATTACATTTCAACCAGACTTCCTAGATCAAATGGATTTCGTTAAATATCAAAGAACTTCGCCGCTTACTTGTCACGTAATAAAGATCCTATTTAAAAAATAATGCTTTTAAAAATAGCCTACTATTAATAAGTCTTTGACAAAGTCAGAGGAGACGAAGACAAAACACGCCCAGTTTTTTTTAATAATGTGGGCTAATTGCTAGATATAACAAATTACAAAATGTCACGAGCGACATAATGACAAAATAGGAATCGGAGGAAAGGGCAATCGCCGCATTGATCAGTCTAAAGAACCTAACTGACGTTATCAGAAGTGGTGCTTACAGCAAAACGAGCCCTTGATTCATGTACAGCAGAAGTGATGCGAAAAAGCCATGTTGTTGAATAGTTATGGAGGGGCTTTCGAGTCTATAATGTGACATTTGTCGCAGAAATAACTCAACTATAAGTATGGGAGTAAAATTTATGTTTTCGACAGGAGAAAATTGTTATTTAATTAACGTGCAACAGTCAGAGAAACAAGTTGGCAATTTTCCACTTTCAAGTAATAAGCTTAAAATGATGATACTTTAAGAAGGGCTCCACAAAAATGGCAGAAATAAGCTAATCGTCATAGCCACCATCGTGCAACTCCACATCCCAAAGCTCCAGACAAGGTCAAACATGTTGCAGGAAAATAAAGGAGCCTATGACTTTAATCTTTGCAAATGTAACGCATAGCCAAATACTGCCTTTCCTTCTTGACACAAGAATAAAGCATTCTCGGTAAAATCGTTAAGGACACTAAGTGGGGTAGAAATGATATTTTTTTTCTCAAAAGACAATGGCTTGACAAACCTTAGCTGGCAGAATTTTACACATCATCTAGTAAACACATGTTACGTGAACAGTGAAGTATCAAAAGATTCAGTCATTCTGCCTTGCTATGGCACTTCGGAACACTCGGGAATAGGAAATAAATCTCGTTCATTGACGAAAAAGTAGCCCTTCATAGCACAAGTAGTGTTACATATAAATGGTACAGCAATGCCCATCCAGCATAAACATTGGAATTAAAACTAACAAACAGGCAGTTTCTTTTTCTTCCAATTTAGTTTATTGGAAATAAAAACCACTCCGTTTAAGAACATGTGGCTTTGAATTTGGCAGATTTGTGCGAGCTGGTTAGGTGAATTGCAATTTGAAACCAACGCAGATGACTCAAATGTTAAATTAAAGGTTGTTATATAATACGTAAGCTGTAGGCATATACAAAATTTTGCCAACAAAGAAAAAAGGGAGAACCGATGGTCATTGTAGGAGCAACGACAAAGAGCAGGTATAGAGAAAAACTCTGTGTGACACGGGTGAAATTTAAAAATTTTGCAAGCCACCGCCCTAGCAACCGTTTTATAGCGGTTGACTATACAATTCCTTGCAACATTGACAAGACATTAAGTACGCCAGTCTACGGAAGGAAAGATGAGGCATCACTTGTTTTATTTGAACTTCCGTGTACGCACTAATGAGCCAATATAGTGAGTGGGCGAAAACATTACGCTTTGACAAAACTACAGTGTACCTTTACAAAGATCTGCTGATATCCAGTGTATTTGAAAGTCCATTTGTAAATTAGATACTATGACATATTTTGTACACATGTAACGTTTCTGTGAAATCTTCAAGTGTCATTGAAGGGCTGGAAAACAATACGACAATTCCAGTGTATTATAAACAACTTATCGCAAACTGTCTGTTGTCTGAATTTTACTTTACCTCTTCAAACGGTTAATACAAATAATAGAATTTGTGTAGACCTTGAGGAAGGGAACGCGCACTACTAGTGTAAGGCAAATAATGACACATATTTAAAGTATAATGTTACTTACGTCCGTTGCACAACGATCATTATCAGCATCACTGCTGCTTCGTGATTCAAGCACAAGTGGAGGTGGTTTTGTGATGCCTTTAGGTGAACTTGGCGGCAGTTGACGAGGTGACGACACATTTTTTTCAGCCATGGATACCTCGATGGGAGGAGATGCAGACGAGGGAATTTGAGGCGAATCTACCCGAGATCGTCGAATTTTAGAAAAGAAGTTATTTGTCTTGCCAGCATTCGAATATTTCTCCTTTGGGGAGTCCGGAGCCTCGTCAAGTCCAGCTGTACTCCTCTTGAAAAAATTCAGAAACTTGGAGCCACCTTGCTGGCTTGGAGATCTGACAAGTGGACTTTGCTCGATAAGCGGTGATGTCGGTTTTTTTGGAAATGATGTAGTGTTGTTGGGTTCATCGATATCACTAGAATCGCTCCATTTTTGCATGTATCGTGTACTTGTCATGCCGAAGGAATCATTTTGGCCTGAGGATGTGGAAAAATCGTGAACAGGAGGGGCTGATTGTTGCACACTTTGCTCATTGGTCGGTTCAATTGGTGCCATGGTACCAAATATCGATTGGAGATGATCCTGACTTGTCTTATGCACTGTGCTTGCAGCAGGAACCGATAATTTAGACCTACAGACACAGGAAAAAAGGTAAGCTGGAAATACGCACAAGGGTATCCGGAACCAGCAGCTTTTATGTCTACGAATTTACTACTTTCTGAAATATGTTGAAAGTTAAGTTTAAAATTGCTCTCATAGGACTACATAAAGAACTATGCCAACGTACAAGTTTAAAAAATTGAATAACTCGTTTAATTAACTCAAGACTCATCTGCAAAATCAGTTTCACACACCGGTTTGCCATATTTGCTGATGCTAATAATTGATTCGACAAACCAGATTGATCGTTACTAAAATAATCGATTTTATAGTGAATCATCTATTGTCCACGGGGTTGAGAACGTGCAACCATCGGTTATACGTCAGAACCAAGACGACGGAGCAGCTGCGAAAATTCTCTTATTAAAAATAAGTGAGAAATCGGTGTAATCTCTCCGCCTGCTGTAAGCCCGTTTTATCTGATACGTTGTGATTTATGGTAAGAGCTTGGCTCTCGATTATAACTTCGTATCTAGTTAACGCATTGTCGGTGCTTTGGTCATTTTAACAGTCTCTACTTAAGATCCATGATTAAAAAAAGAGGGAAGGATAGATTTGTAACGGCTAATTTGAGTTACACAGTGTGTTATTACTTAATTTGTCGTAATTCGCAGATACTAGGCACCGTTTATAAGAGCAAGGTTGAAGACAGCGTAACCACCTTGTTAGAGGTTCTAAAAACCGATGTGCTCACACTGGAACTTAAAAAAATGAGCCCAGGAGGCCTTGCTTATTTCGGTGACATTTTATCCCTTATTGTCCAGCCAACACAAACCACTGGTGGCTCGTAAAAATTTTACTTCCAATTTACGCCCCAACGCTCGCCTTGTTTAAAATAATTTGGCCACTAGGATTAAGACTCACGTGACACTGCGGTAGCCGAAGCATCGAGACAGCAAGTGATCACCGGTATAAACGGGCTAAAGACGACATGGCAACCAGAACATGGCCCATCCGCCGCCATAGGCAGGTAAAAGCTACTCACTCCGATTGCGTAGTTAGGACAACAACAAGGCCTTTTAAGTGGTGTTAACTCGGAACCAAAAACGGAGTAAACATAGATCATGTATGCTGGTTAGACCGCTAGCGCTTGCGGCATGCAAGAAAAATTGACTATATTTGCAAACTGTATTTAAACCAAGACTAGAAATATTGTAAACTAAGTTGGTGGATTGAGCCAAAATGATTCGAAAAAGCTCAAGACTGAGTTCGTAACCGACAGAGGAAGCCTGCTGCGTTTCAGAACAACCAGTCACTTAACGCATTCAGATCGATGTATCTGGCTACCACAGTGAGCTGCGGCTTTAGGTTTATGTGTTAGCGTATCCAATTAACTCAGGCTTGATTTCACACGGCAGGTAATTGACTCAGAATCTTACCTTCAATGTCACTCGACCTTAATCGTGTGCTACATTCGTTTGGAATCCTGAACCTTTATTAGACTTTTGCTTTTCACATTTAGAAATTCAAACAGGACGGTTACTAAATAGGTCATGTTAATGAGTTAAAACTACATAACTGAACTGTTTGGTACAATTTTTGCTTAGGAAGTTCAGATACAACTGATAGGATTGAGTGCAGGACCATTTAATTTAAATTGAAAATGAAAAAAAGATATCTTTTGCCCCTCTGTTTAAACAAAGATAATATTGAGAATTGTGGTCTCAATTCTTTTCAATTTGCGTGAGCGACTATGAAAATTTCGGATAGAGGATGTGTTAACTGATTCATTTGTAATACTTTAACCCATGAGTTCTAATCGATTTTCAAGTACCCTTGGTATGAGTGATATTTGGCTGTAGAAACACCACCTTATCTTGTGTACTTTGAAGATTTTGACAATTCGTTGTCAACTCTAATATGTCTTAGTTTTCTTAAATTCAAAAGCGTAGATTAAGGGAGGTAATAACCTCACCTGTTGCGGTTAATCTTAGAGGTCTCACGTCGTTGAATTGCAGCAACGCGTGCGTCCGAAAACGGCTGATCACCGACAGAACTGCCTTCGCCGCGTCTTGTAATAAATTTGAGCATTTCAAACTTAAGCGTCTCCATTATAGTTTTTCGTTTAATTGCCTCGAATCGTCCCTTGGCGTCCTCGATGGCTTTTTCGATGTCCATGTGGTTGGAGAGTGCCTGTTCAACACTTTCAGGCGAGGCATCCTTTGAAATAACGTCAGCCGAACTCTTAAGACGAAGTTCCTGATCGTCTAGCCAGGCTTCGAGCTCGGTCATTTCCGCGA
The DNA here is from genome assembly GCA_900604375.1 of Mesocestoides corti. Lineage (NCBI taxonomy): Eukaryota > Metazoa > Platyhelminthes > Cestoda > Cyclophyllidea > Mesocestoididae > Mesocestoides > Mesocestoides corti. The sequence continues at coordinate 255,153 of UXSR01005180.1, read as the reverse complement.
ATAATTTCTATGAAAAAAAAAGCGGAATGAAGTGAGAAAATATCTGCCAGCGAAGATCATTATCTTCAAACATGATGCCAACCAACTGAGGCGTGCTACGGTCACCATTTTGTCAGCAAATTTAAAGTACATAAATGAGAACAAAAAATTGCGTGCCCAGTTTGGAGTGTTTAGTGTTTTACAACAAAAACAAGTGACCAGAGGCCGTTCAATCTAAGCGGTGAAATGAGTCCCTAGTTAAAATTATCCTAGTTACATTACCAATAAGCCCAAGCATTCACCTAACGGCAAATAGAGCGTTATTTGCACATTCAGCAATACACGGTATTGATGGAAAAAGAAGCACTTTTCTACAGAGTATTAAAACCGCTGTCTTTCTAACCAGGCGTTAAGCATCGACTTGCAAAAATATTCCTCATACCGCTAACGCAAAATAATCATCGCAGGCATCTCCAGACACAATTGTTTGCTATTCCTTCCTGCATCTCAAGCTCCCGTGTCATTCATTGCTATATTTACAGCTCTATACGTTTCTGTCCACACATTGTTTACACACTAGCACTCTGACTCGCTCATGCACTGGATGGACAGTCTGCACCTCTGGCCGCTCTCATTTACGCTCTCCTACGACAGCCTCCATGGTGCCACGTGTGGCCACGTCATGAACTCAATCTCCAACACCTACCTTCACCCAAGTCATCATCCACGGCAACCATGTAAGATCCACCCCACTCAATTAGTGAACCTACGAGGGTTCGCTGCTATCGCGTACAAATTGAGAAGCATTTGCATCTGAATGACCCAATGAACTGTCGTGTAAAATAGGTTCTGTACCAATTAACAGGCCAAAGACGTTGGTTGGCAAGTCACTATTGCCCAAGTCATTCGTTGCAGATTCACAATAATGTGTAATTTACAGCGATGCAAAGAGGAAAGGGCAATGTTTTAGATAAAGCGTAAGAACTAGGAGTTTTTAGGCCAAAGTACCAAAATGAAATCGGAAGTGTCACCCGTGTGCGACTGGTTGGACATAAAAGACAGGCATCAAAAGTCTGGTGGAACGGCACACGCCAATGTTCGCGTGAATCAGGCACGGAATCGTCATCGTTATTAAATCAAAACTACGCCAATCCGTGCAAGTCATACCAGATTGTACAGTTAGAGGAGCAAAAACAGTAAAGAAAAGGAATCGATTTTGCGATCCGCTATTAATCGGCCTAAAGTTGATTCGTTACTATTATTACAGCACTCTTAACTTGCAAAAAAATGAAGAAACTCCAAGGAAATCATAAATCGGATGTCCGTTCATCTTGAGCCTTTGCCTATCGAATTTCCAAGGATGACATTCCACCACCATGTGTAAGCTTGGGTTTCAACTTAGTAGCCTACTGTTCAGATTACTACTTAGGTTACACACGTGAGTTAAAAGTCCTCGTGTCCTGTAAGCTTATCGGCTTGTCACATTTACATTTTTCTATCGTCTGGAGCTCATTTTAAGGCCCTGAATCATAAAAATATGACATTTTTTTCAATTTTTCTGATTACATATTAATGTAGCGCATGGTGTCTGCATTTGTCTATGAGAAAACAGATCTGGAATTGCGTCAATTCTCTGTCTAAACTGACATAGACATAACCACCCTGCAGGTGTGTTTCCCGACAGGTCGTTGGTGCCGTTTAGCACTACCTACCACGGCACCAGGCGGTAACCAGACACAGCGTCCTTTGAGAACTTGTGACAACTTTGTAAAGCAATAACGCAAGACACACCCTATCGAGGAGCCATTTGAGTTAGGTTTAAGCAGAATACCGTCATTCTTTATGCCTAAATGCAACAAATAACCTTATATTACTTATTGCTGGTCAATTTCTAAAGCCAGGATTGACATAGAGCATTTTCATATTGTCTCCTGCAGATTGAATCATGAGAAAGCAAAGAAGAAATGAGTTGCGGATTCGAGTCATGACAATGGCGTGATTTGGGGATTTGCACGCCTGCCAACAAACTTCTACAAAAAGAACCTTTCCCTCGTTGACAGAAGGGTGATGTGTGGCTTCCCAGCAAACCCTCCGCGGAACATGAAGTTTCCAAGACTCGGGAAGCACACTCAACGAAATTGAGCAAACGCTTGCACCAGGATGACCATGATGTGCCTAAACAGACACTTCTCGCATTTTGAAAAAAAACATCATGAATAATACAATCACAACGGGTTTTGGATTTTATTTCTTACCAGGCTGGTTTGTTCATGCAACGCCTTCGTGTAAAAATGACAACTGCTTCATTTTCCGCTCAACTGAGCAAGTGAACAAGAGTCTATTATTTCAAGTGCATAATGCAACAAAAAGCATGAAACGAAGCATTTAACTCACCCTCAGGTCCACATTTTTCTCATAAAGACCGTTTCGAGATGACCACACTGATTGCATTTGAGACCAGGCAGCATCCAGTTGTTCAATTGACTTCTGGATAACGATTTTTGAGGAGGGAATCGAGGTGGCTAGATCCTGACCCGACCTAAATTTGGAGTAAAATGGGATGATTAGAGATCCACATGAAAGAAGAACACTATAAACTCAACAACCACGGCGCTGCTGGATTTAGAAAAAGAATAAATCCCTCTCTTGTCCAGTCTTTAATCTCTGGATACTTCATGCCTTGTTATGCCAAAACAAATTGTTGGCCTTGAAATCTAACATGTTTCACATTCTACGAGCTAGTAATTGGCAATCTTCAGGACAACTAAGGTAACGCGATTGTCTTGTGCTCCACATTCCCAATCTGCTCCACACTCAGTTGTCCATCGCGAACCACCCCTATCCATCGCACTCGACTATCACCTTCCTCAAATTAGCTTTATCTCTGGACTCTCGATTGCCTCGCTCTGAATCTCGAACTACATCACAAGAGCAAAGATTAATCACCAAGTCTTGCCATTCTGCGATAAAAGATTGCGTCGTCAGCATCAAAACATCTCAAACTCTTTGCAACGATGTACAATGGGCCATATCATTTTCCAAAGACACCCAATTGTCCTGATCATCTCCCGGATACAACCAATGGCATCCTTTCATCTTGCTTGCAATCAACCTTTAGGACATCCGACTGATGGATATGTTGTAACCTCAACATCAATGGACCACATCTAACTCAAGCCAACGGTAATCAGTTTCGATCATCTCCATTTATCCCTCATTAGGTTTTTTTGACTTCATTTAAGGCTCCAGACATTTACAACACAGCCTATATCGATGGTCACATCGACCACAATCCAACCTACGACCTACATGCCATTTTTGCTTCTGAAAGAAATGGTTAACATTCTTTTCACTAAAACGAACAACTGTGATGGATCGGAGTGATTCACTTCCATCAACTCCGTCGTCGCATAATTCTCGGTCATGTGGACACGACTGTTCACGCATCCCTTGCCTGTCACTCTAACCACGCACCGCCGTTTTCAGATGCTCGTACATCTGCCAGTGCATCAGATTTCAATTGACTGACAGCCTCCATCACTCACGTTCCTCCAGTTCGCAAATTCGTTCGTAAGAGGACACGACAAGCGCAGCAGATTTGAGCCAAAATGCCCACCAGGGTGAAAGTCTGGGCCAGTTGACTAGGTCTGTGGGATTTTGTTTCACCCCCACGACAAGTAGATTAACGATGACGTATAGTCACTTTGATCTAAAATTGGACACTCAAGCATGGGGGCGGAATAAGCTTTGCTTGAGCAATATGTATGGGCTGTTTTTCTGATTGCTGGCGCTCTTACAAGTCAATTATGTAATTGATTGTCAGTCCTGGCGGAATTGTCTTCAGAGCCCGTTCTGTAGTCAGCAGACACAAACACGCGAGGTACTTTACTGGATTTATTATTCTGACACTACGGTAATTCATCCCCCGCAAAAGCTTGTTTGTTCTAAAGGGGAAAAGTACCTGACCTGATACGTAGTTTTCAAGTCTCCAGTCAATATCAGGGTTGAATCTGAATTCATAACCAAAGCCTTGGCAATTCATGCTGCAGTAAACCAGTACGCTAGGTGGTTTATTCTCATCTGTCCAGTGGACTCTCATACTGTCATGAGCACCCACACGGTGCTGGGATGACGCCCAAATGGTATCGTTTATTTAGACAAAATCACAAATAAAAATTGGTAAATGAACCTGAAGAAATCAACAAAGAACCCCAATTCCAACAGCATCATGAATAGCTAGTTTTTAACCTAAAGAGTTACAACGGAGAACAATGGCCAGGACAAACCAGGCAATGCTTTGGGCCTCAATGCGAACAAGAACAAAGTTGTTAGTGCACGCTGATTTAGTCGTTTTAAGAAATTCACTTAGCTACGTGAAATTTCCATTTGCCAATGTTAACTTGTGCGCTACATTTTCCTTCGTTTGACACGAGAAAGCATTTCGTTTTAACTTACACAAATGGAGCCATAAACTAGTGCACGTTATACGTCAAATGGAGAACAGAGTGACAATAGGGAGTCGTATAATGCTAAGCGTCTGTAGCCGAGCGACATTGGATAAACCACTTATTTTAAAACCTACACACACGACTAAGGAAGTATTCTTCTATGATGGTGCTCCCCTTCAAGTCATTTAAATGGCTCGGCAAGTTGTGTAAAAGGAATTTTCTAGTGAGACACAATTGCGCAGGCAAAGGTAGTGCGCTAGGGATTGTAAAAGCAGCATCCAATGGCGCCAGTATCCATCATTCTACCAAACTTTTAGTGCCTTGTGAAAATACAGAAATAAAAACTCCATTAAGTTGTGCTGTTTGAGAACGACAGGACAACGAATTGGGAACCAAAAATGCATTGCAAACAAGGGTATTCGTCGGCAGGCGATCGGTCAGTGACACTTGGAGGTAGACAAATGTGATGTAGGTACGGTAGACTGTTCTGGCCAGGATGAACCTAGACCAGATTACTAATTGACAGGCGACGCAATTGGTGGGACGATGGAGGCAGTGTTTATTTTAGTAACAAAATCGTGTTAGGTCTAACTCCAGACATAGCATCTGTCTGTAAGGTCTGATTAACAAGTCGTTGATTCCCAACCCTGGGACCTACCCCAGTTGAGATGTACATCTGCTTCAGCCGTAAGCAGCTAAATATGGTTGGCAGAGGAGTAATCGAAAACTAGACAGAAGATTCTAGTCAGAGATTCGTTGTTCGTATAATCTGAACTTAGGGAGTGATTTTACGCCTTTTTGTTTAATCGTTCACAGACCTTCAGGGGAAGAGGCAAACCGTATACAGAATAAATTTGCCATCAACATAACTAGATGACTGCTGATAGCGCTTTTTCTTAGTCGCCTAAACCAGTCTCTTTGTTTCACCAGCTACTGTTTTTTAAACGAACAGAAATATCTAAAGCGTCACCATTCCCCATTACCTGTCGTGTGGAATACCACGCCCACCGATGTGTCATGCACTACCAAGCGGAGACCCAATCAGGCGTCAATACGACCGAAAAAATTCTAGGGCAGCAGATATTTATGCGTAGGGAACCAGCACCACGCTCTGACAAATGGTCAACGGGGTGGCAAAGACTGCACGGTAATGACTCACAGACTTCGAAGGAGCATCAACTAGATAAGTGTACGTCGTTAGTTAAAATTACGCGATTCTCGAAGGCTCCTGAGATCACACTGCCACTTGTGTGAATTTGGAACGGGTAAAATTCAGTGGTATCGGTGGCCTTCACTTACCTAATAACTTCTTCCTTTTCGGGATTACGTTTGCTTATTTGCATGCGAATTTCCTGGTGCTCACTCAAGAGGTGCTGCGCCTCAGCGAGGCTTGTGGGAATCTCACGAACCGATAACATTGCAAGTCGGCGCTCGCTGGCCCAGCCACTGAGCAGTTGGCATCGCGTCTGCCACTGCGTGACCCTTTGGGCTTCGGTCAGCCGTTGGCGGTCGGCCGAGACGGTTTTCTGGAGGGCCATCCATGCCGCCTGTAGGTCCGACCAGTGGTGCTTGATCTCTGAAGCCCGGTCCGGGAATTCCTGGCTGAGACGTCGCTGCTCGCTGAAATGAATCAGATTCATGCAATTCTGAGGCAGTGGTGTAGCGAAAACGCGGTACTGTTTCACTACTGTCGGAGTGTAATGATCGAGTTGGTTAGGTAAGCCCCTCACGTAGCTTTGGGCGGTCAGAGGCATGCAACTTCAGTGCCGGTAAGACTTGGTTCTTTTGAGGCCTCACGCACTTTCCTGATTGTTTGACTATCATCAATTTCAACTGTATACATGTGTTTAGTTAAGGGCTTTTGGTACAAAAAACAACTACGTGACACCCTAAAACTGGCATTAGGGGCTGAAAACTACTAAAAATCGTGACTCAATGGAATGAAAGGTGTCGAGTCTTGATTACTTTACAAGGAATACTGAAAACAGAAGTGATTGTTTATCTTAGCTCTCCAAATTCAACAGTATATTGCTCGTTGTACAAGTTCTGCAATAAATGGCAGCAAATTTGTGCGAGGAATTACGTGTCAATGCATATCTTAATTTCATAAGGTTTGATTTCATGTAAGCTGTGGTGCCTGCTTCAAGCCTGCATGCAGATTAGGTATCTTGTGTATCGATAAAAACTTTCCACACCTAATTAGGTTTGCAGTTCAGAAACATGGTCTACCTTGATGCTACACGACTGTCGTTTTAATTAGCAAACTAGGTTTACAGTTTGAGAGCCAGTAAATTGGGGGATGTGCAAGTGACAACTAATTTCAATGGAAGCCAGAAACGCGTTACACAAGGTGCAACCACGACATCCCGGATGGTCTCGTTCACTGACGCTTTTAGCAAATGACTAATCGAACACCAACCGAGATGACGTCATCAAACCCAATAATTTTTGGAATTGTATGTACCAAGTTCACCCCTAGCGCATTTAAGAAGCTCATTTTTGCTAAAATGTTTGAAATATCCAAAAGCTACGACATAATGTGATTTATGCAATGCCTGAGGATGCTACAAAAACCAAAAGTACGTCAAGCTCGCAAGGAATTTGTTGTGGGTCCCAGCATGTGGTCTTGAACCACGCCGGGGCCACTGAATTAACCCTGGCCCGATTACGCCTCCCTAATACCCACGATGAAGAAAAGGACCGGAGAGGATGTGAACACAACCGTTTACTTCAGAGCTCAACCGAGTTGGTGTCGTTGTGTGGGGTTTGTGCGTGTGCATTTATACCTCAGATGCGTTAGTCATAGATGCGCTAACACCAAGACCTAGGTGCGAAGATAATCCAAGATAAACACGATTCACAACAAACTTGACGTTTTCGTGGCACTGAAACATCGTTCGTGAGTTCACCACTGCATTACTAATTGACCAAAGTCGTTTTTGTTAATTTATCATTAACTAATAAGGTATTAGGGGACAAGAGAGTGTCGTAGATGGCACACTACTACGGTTCTCTAAGGAAGCACTGCCTTTTTTCAAGTAGCCAACTTTCAAACACAGTAACAAAGTCGTGGGGGTTGATTGAAGTTGATATCTGAGTTGCGTTTCATACAGGTGGACATGTGTATATTTGAAGGACAAATACTTATGGCAAGATCAGTACAACGTACATAATAAATTCGATTCACATTACTGGTTGTACTTGCGTGGAATGTACTTACTTCTCCTGTTTGTCCACCTGTTTCTGCATGGCGTTGATTTCACGACGCAGTTTCTCCTGTGCGTTGAGAGCCTTTTCAAGGCCAGCGGCGCTCTGCAGATTCAATTCTGCCTGTTTCGTTTGCATACTTGCAACTCTGCTAAGTAGGGCGATGCCAATTTTGTTGTCGCGTGCCTCAGGAGACTTCGAGGCAATCCACTCCAGCAAGTCATTCACATCAGATATGTAGGTGTGAATTTGTATCGCCGACTGGAGAGCCTATTTAGAAATATTTAAAACAGTTAGTCTCAGCACAATTTTGGGTTCTTTTGAATGGTTTGACTTACCTCCTTTCTAGTTTTCATGCCTGTTCTGGTTGTAGCCCACTTCTGTGTAAGTTCGGCTTGTCTTTCTTGGATAGCTTTCGTGTCCACCTTGATGCTACTGCCAAGATCACGAAGTTCTTTCGCTACAGGAATCCACTCGCTAGCTTTTTCTGCCTTTTGCTTTTCTGTATCAATTTTGTCCATCAGCTCATCAGCACTGTCTGTGAGTTGCTGGGCGCTCTTTGTCAAGTTTGTCAATTGAGAGGTTCCAGAATTGGATGTGCTCTAAGGAAGGTATGAAAATAAATTATCCCTACTTCTTAAGACATCAGTAACATACTTTTTAGAACAAAACCTACCTCCAGTCGATCGACGAATTTGGCCAAAAGGATCTCGCACTCCTCCAAATCTACTCCATAGTATCGGCTGTTTATATCTTCTTCAAGACTGGAAAGAAATTTGTTGAACTCGTCCGCTTGGGTATTGTACGAAAACATCCCGATTCTCAGCCTCAGCCGCAATTCAATTAGCTCCAAATATTTCGTTAGTACATCGAAGTGCAACAAAAGCTGAGACTAAAATATAACGAAACACCATTTTACAATGGCTGTTTTCGGTCAAATCGGTCTGTAACAAAGGCATGAGTTAAAAATTAAAAAAGAGACAATTAAAAGACCTGATAAGCGTGATTTTTACTTGTCGGCAGATCTTATTTTATTCAGACTGCAGATTTAAGTCCCAATGAGAACACCATGACTCTCTGAGTCCAATCAACAACGGAAAACATGGAGGCAGAGCAAAAGAAGCACATATACACCCGCCACCTTGTTCTACCCTCGACACCATGATAAAATCGAACAGCCGTGGAACGAAGCACGCACAGGACATGCGATTTGAGTCACCATGGTAATCGGATTTTGTCACGTTGGATTAACCTAATGAACTGGCATAGATTGTGCAGTGCATCAGAAGCCACATATTCTCGTTTTTTTTATTTTTCCAAAAAAGCTGGCTTGTGTAGCAAAGGAGGTGGGCGACGGACACTTCCGAGTTCGAGGAACACTTATGAGATAAAACACGGGAAACTGTAAATACTAAGTTACACTGTGAACAGGGAACCACAAACTGACCATTTCTCGGTTTAAGTTGGTCCTGATGTCTTTCGGCTGCTGGTACTCGGTGTCACCTTGGTGCTTTAGAATGAGCTTCCGGAGGTCTTCACCAACAACATTCCGATATGCTTCTTGATGACGGGTCTTACTGACGTCACCTGTGTCATCGACAAAGGAAGGTCGTTGAAACCGCGCAGATAACGGACCAATCGTTGTACGCAGAAAGGCTGATAAGTCACCGCGAAGGCGCGAGACGTTCTGATTGGCTGCCTTGGTGCCACTAGAATCAGTTAATGGGGCTAACTTTGAAGCTGGGAACATGTGTGCCTTGATCCATTCTTCCGCCTCATGAATTTCGTGAGCACACTAAAAAAGATTAGACAATAGCAGGTAAAACTTGTCTTGAAAGAGGAATCTGTGAATATTTAGACAATGCACATTGCCTTACGTATTTAGATTTCATGCTTAAGGTGTTGACGGACCCTTTACGTGAAAAAAGAACTTTTAGAAAGCATTCTTACCTGAAGAAACATGAACTGGCTGATTAAGTAACCACCGGCAGTACCGATTCTTGAGTCCAATTCCGATTTTAGGCTCATTAGTTGGTTCGCAGAGCGAGACGCCACCTGAAGGGTATCTAAATCCTCCAGAATCGTCTTCGCCTCCCCAGAATCAGAATTGACCAATCGCGTTACGGCATCCACGACCTCGTCTATTTTGGGGTTTTGGGCTGCCAACCTGGAAGCCATCTCGGAGAGCAGTTTGAGCTGTCTGGACGAGGTTTCATAGTTGAGATTCTGTAAATGAAGGCAGCACTGCTTTAACGAGAAGAGGATCTTGCAGCCCAAGTAACCACTAAAGTAGAATGCATTGTTTTGTGCTGGTCGTTACTGTCAATCTGCGATAAATTTGGCCTTTGTTGTCCCTTGAAAAGGTGCTCGAAATGCAGGGTACCATTTGTCATTTTTGGGCTAACTACCGCTACTCACAGGTGGTGTTAGTAGCTAGTCTATGTATTAAGCGGCATTCCACACTGCCCTCGTATTGGTCAACCTTACCAACACCTTGTAGGTATATTAATTTTCCGAACCGGTCACCTGAAGTTGGCATAGTAACATAAATGATGGTTGCTAACTTTGAATATACCTCGCGTTGGGGCTTATAATTACTGCGATTATGTGATCCTTTAATGTGTTTTACCAATCTCATGTAAGTGATTATTAAAACAAAAAAATGCAATTGCACAAAATAATTAATTAATTTATCAACTTAGTTAAAGATTGTAACTTAACGAACCAATAATGACAAGAAAGTAAACCAGTCGAATGGAGGTTGATAAAAAGCACTAAAATATCATAATACATAAATCTAACCAGTCAGAAAAGACAGAAATCAAATAACCCAAGATAAAACAAGGTCGGCGAAACGTACACCTTGTTTCCCAATGTCAAGCAGCGGATTACTAAGCTGCTCCTTGAGCCAATCATTTTCCACTCGGATGTCCTTTTCGAGTCGCCGCCAGGTGATCATAATCCGAGTCGCCTGGATGTGGGCCTGGACCAGCTGTGGCAGCGTCACCTTCACCATGCTCTCCAGCTCCTGCGCCTCCTGGACCATCTTGCTGCCAGCAAAGTGTCCTCTCTTCTCCGCTTCGCGTGCTCGCTTCACAAGGCCATCGGCCCTGGCAGCCTGGGTCTCCTGAATGTCTCGGGCTACAACCTTCACAAAACATGTCTCTGATGGTTCAAGAGCTTCAAATAGACTGGCTGAAGGGTTGTATGAAAACATTTTTAAAATGAGGTTCCTCAACTGGCAGGATAAGATATTACATCAAGATTATGTCGGACGTTTAGGAAGGGTGAAATTTATCACCAGTGAGCCTCACTGTCTCTTTGGTCTTCCATGCCAAGTATTTAAGCCTGGGCAAGCGTGATGACACAACTGAATGAATGACGCTTCCTCGCGAATGAATTCGAACAGTTGAAAAATTGAAGATCTGCATGCAATTTTGTCCAAATTTGTTTACTAACATGCTACTTAGTGGCTAAATGTCTTGCTTAAAATAACGAACGGTAAGTGACTAAAGATTACGGTTGAAAGCAACTTATCGGTCAGATTTACATCGTCTGACGCGTGAATTTAATGCTTGAAGGAAAACATCACATTTTGACATGTAATATATGGCGTCTGCAGGAAGCAGATCACTTCCAGTAACTTTGAAAGACGATCTACGTTTGGGTGTACACAAAGATCCTTTATTCATGGCTTGCTTTGACGGACGGTAAGAAGGAAAACATATCCGAGGAATGAGGAAATGAATACAAATCTTCAAAGCATTACCTCGTATTTCTCGAGCAGCCGTTTCAATCCATTTTCACCCATCTGGTAGTCATCAGACATGAGATGGCTCTCTGTGAGTGCAGCGGTCTGTTTGGCCTCATCCATCTGTTGACCCCACTGCACAAGTTCATGCGCCTCGTTGAGCCGCTGAGTGCGTTCCTTGCAGACCTCACGCAGGTCCGCTGCTGCTGCCTTCAAGTCATTTATCATGCGACTGAATTTGGCATCCTTCTTTGGATTCAATTTTCGCAACTCTTGGCCCTTTTCACACAGGCGATCCACCATTTCAAGGCCAACTTCAACCTAATCGTTGAGAAACTACTGAATCACCCTCTTTTAAGGACTTAAACACGTCCTTCCTTCTTATTATTTGATGCAGGCTATAGAGTGAGGAGTTTGTACATATGTTCAAGGCATTTTCAGGCTAGAACAGTGGGTTATTTCTTGAGATGTGGGGTTGGTTGATATACGTGTTTAGGCAAGACACGAATCGATCCCCCTTTTAAGCACACATTAGGAGTCTAATAGAACGTTTTTAGCAGCATAAATGACGCGGGAGTCCAGGATAAAACACATTAGGCTAAAATAAGCCTAACTTACATCGACTAAGAAGCGGCGATGAGCAGCAATCTTCCGCGTCATTCCCCCTGTGCCTTTTGGACCACAAGTTTGATCCTTCTCAGAGCCTGCAATGTTTTCTCCGAATCGCTTCAGCGTAACTCGCCAATCGTATGTAGCGGCAGCCAACTCACGACTGTCTCTTAGCCACTGGAGGCTTTCATTAGCCGACACGAACCAATTATCACACTCCGCACGCGCGGCTATTTGAGCGCGCATTTGAGTGATAAACTGTCCTGTCTGAGCGGTCTTTGCTTGAGTCCTGTCGAGCAACTGACGGTCCTCGTTCACCTCCTCTGGAGTATAGATCTACAAAGATTAGCCAATGACATTATTCAGCCAAAGTGAATTCCACGATTTGCTTCGTGGTGTAAATTACACGTTCCAGTAAACAGCCACAAGTTACCTCTTTCACCGCGTCCGATTCTGCATGACACTTCTGGAGTTCATCAAACTGGTTCTTCAGTGTTTTGCGATCTTCGAGACTCGAAGCCAAGGAATCAAGCAACGACAGGCAAGTGTTTGGGGAAATGTCCGAAGGCGGTGCAGAGGATTGTTGTGCGTCGCTTGTGGATGCCACAATAATCGGCTGCTCCTCCTAAAATCACGGAAAGGAAAAACCAAGCATTTGTGAAGGTGAAAATGTGCCAAGCCAGAATTCCGGCAAAGATATATCGACAAGTGGCTGTACTGAGTCCATAATTCCAGCAGACATTTTTTTTCAAAATAATGATATATTTGTGACGTGTTAATATTAAATAAGTTAGTTTACTTGATGGCCAATTGTTGTGGTATGAATTTTATTAAAAACTGCCCTTTTACAGAACGAATACTTGCTTTTTGGTGGACATGAAATACCCGTTTAAGTTCTGTTGAGGCAGCAGGGATGTCGTTGATACTACAGATGTTACAGAAGGCCTTCAGTGCCGTTGAAAATTGCAGACGTGTGATCGGGAAGTGTTTGGCCAGAACCGGCTACGAGTTTTATCATGGCGACGGCTATAACGGGAATTTTGGGGTTACTCTTATAGTCTGAAGCGCTTTACCCATAACTTTTCGTTCAAACGGAACTTAAGCAGATGTATCTTTCGCAATCACGCTATAATTCGTGCCGGTATACGATTCGACCATTACGTTGTCGAGTCTGAAATACACTCATGTTTGCGTGTGGCTTCGCAAATGATGCAGTAAGTCAAAAGAATGAAAGTCAAGACCGAGAGAATAGGTGATGTGCAAGATGAAAACCACACCAACCTCCTCGCAGCTGCTATCGGAGTCTGTCCTAAGACCACGTAGTGCGCTGTTCACAGCCTGTTGGGCCTGACTTTTCACTGAGTTAATCCAGTTTTCTTCCTGCTTCCCTGCGGCTGCAAGATTCTGAAAAAAATGAGGATTTTTTACTATCAGAACGTCTAAAAAAGGTATTATTTTGATAAAGTAAAAAACCAAAAATTGTATACAACTTGTGCAAAATAAATGAGTCATATTTTGTTCCAGGAACCAATAATGCCATGGATTCACTTCTCAGATAAGAATAAAAGGGTACAACATATTTGTAGTGATTCGTGTACTCGCCTATTCACCGTCCTCTTTCCACAAAGAGCCCGTCAGCTTTGTGGGTCCGCCTGCTCAGCCAGATTATGGGTGTCAACGACCACATTAGTCAGACGGGACATTTTATGTACATTGGCGGACAAGCACAACTAGATAATGCCAGCTACTAAACTTCTGCGATTCTGCCGCCTCCGGTCTTTTTAGTGTTTTCAGGGGCCGGGGTGACGTGATCGGGCAAATACTGTGGTTCGAGACCACATACCGGGGCCCTCAACATATCCAACCCTCCAGGTGTTATGAATACGTCTTGGACAAACCGGATAGAAACCGTCTTCTTGCTAGATTTCAACACGGGGCTGAAGACCGATGCATAACAAATAAGGAGTTCTTAAAAATCTCACGTTTCCTTTCGTTGGTACCATCTGCGCATTGAGTACGGATTGATGTGTTACTCAAACGCATCGCACTAAACGTTCTGCCATTCAAAAGGAACTAAGCCGAACAGAAAGTGAAAAATCAGTGCAGGACTTAAGCATTAAATTCTATTAGATGTAAACTCACCTGTCGTTTCTCCTCAATGTCAACTTGGATCTCCAATCGCTTTAGGACGTCTGCAGCCCTTTTCAATGCTTCATCGGCTTTCGCCAGCTCTTCTGGAATGGCCTTCCTTTCCACGGTCGCAGCCTTGAGCTGCTGTGACTGTGTCTGCAGTCGGGCGAGTTGCTGTCGCCTCAGTGGGAGTTCGGACTGGCAGTCGGTGAGTCGGCGTCGCAGACGACCGATAAACGCTATGCGCCTCTCCTCTGCGCCTTGGTCCTCCGTCTTGCCTGTTTTGGCGGCCAGCAAACCGGCCATTTTGCCTGTCAAACCAGCCATAGCGGCACCAACAATGTGAGGCTGAAGCTCCTTCACTACGGCATTCGACCAATCTGCAAGCTGGTGGCAACCCTGAAAAGAAAACACCGAAAGCACTAGTGAAATATAATGATAAATTCAGTTATTATGACACCAAGTAAAAATGCACCAGATCATTTACAAACGATCAGCTAAACATCAATGAGATTGGCATCAAGTATTGACCACTCGGATTTAATCACATCCATATAAACTTGAACAAAGACAAGTGCGGTTTTTGCTAGATTTTTTATTTCCGAGTGCATCAAACACGGACCGTTTCAAGGTGCGTCAGTTAGGGCAAACAAGGAAAGTGAAATCCTCTTTCTGAATCGAAAAGCAGAATTTGTACTCATTGGGAGAGTATTAGTTGCCCGGCAGAGGTGATTGCGACAGAGCTAATGATAAGTGTATCTAACTTAAAATTGAGGGGATCATAGGATCTACTTGCAATATCAGAGTAGAACCGATTTTTCTTAAGACTGTCATGACATAGTTTTCGGTGTGGCTACATTCAAGTCAACGTACCTCAAGAATTCTTTGAGCTGCCAACTTAGATTCAATCAACTCCCTGCGTTCTCCCAGAAGTCTCGTCGTCTCTTGTGTAACTGCCTCTAACTGATCCTGAACAAGAGCATCGCAGCTGTTAACAACCGCACTTTTGTGTATTTCCTACAATTAGTGCATTCGCTTTCACTTACTATTTTACTATTTATCTGCCGTATCAGCGCGTCTGTCTGCTGGTTGGGTGTGGTTCGCGAGAAGGATTTTATCAACTGACCTGCCCCCTCCTTGAGCTTATTTGTCTCCGTTTTAATGGCACTCAAATCCCGTTCTGCAGTCGCAGTAGCCCTTAGGAGCGCCTCCAGTTCAGAGACACTCAAAGGCTTGTTGAGGTCGTCTCTCATGGCAGCCTAAAGCACAAATGACATCGTTAGATACACACAGTGTTTCCTTGAAACCTGTTAACAACTGTTGATTTGGTTAGAATTTAGACGTAACGATGTATAGTTTTGATAGAAATTTACTTGAAGACAGTAATCATGTGTTGGTTTAAATGGTAAGCAGAAAAATAAGAAAATTTCCAGCGGGAAAACAATTCGTTTGGTAGTTTAATTGAAACAGAGAGACAGAAATAGATTACTGAGAATTAAACTCAAGAGTTGGACAGCTCACGGAGCATACAGGCGCGCTTTATGTGAAACTTAAAATATTCTCATGCATGCTTTAATAACTCGAGGTAAATGGGTACCTTGGCCTTGCGGTCGTTGACTTGCAGGAGCAGACCATCGATTTTGTTGATCACCTCGTGGATTTTTGCGGCTTGACAGAGTTGGTCGGAGTACTTTGCAAGGTTCGCCTCAACGCGTTTCCACCGGTCGCAAATATCCGCCGTGCGTCCATCCACATAATCAGCAGTTTGCTTGCTCAAAGCCACAACAGAATCGTGAGCTCCCGATGTGGGCTTTCGTAGGGCATGGGCAATCTTACTAGCAAGGGTTTTGAACTCGCGGATTGTGGCATCGTTAACCTTAAAAAAGTAGAAAAAAAACAATAGGTAGATGCAAGCTACCTCTTTTCGAATGACAGATTAACTGGAAACTCACAATTTTTCCTGCGGCCGGTTCGTTTACTTTGTCTTTCAGCATTATGCAGTGGTCGTAATCACATCCCAAATCACCTTTGGATAAAAGAATGTCCTTTTCTCGCAGCCATCGTTCCATTGCGTCGGCCTAAAGCGGAAGGAAAAATAACTTAGCCATATATTTACATTCCATTATTTCGGTCTAAACCGAATTCGATGGCTCTTTCTCTTCAAAGAAAAACAATCAGGTACGAGAATCTTAAAGTGGATGTGGCATGTGTACCCTGAAAAACACCCCACAGATTGGAACAACCAAAATCAAAATAATAATATTTCAACACAGCCTTACCTCGCTTTGGTATCGTAAAATGTCGCGAGAGGCCTCCAGTACGGCAGCTGTGGAGGCCATGGAGGCCACAAGGTTCTTCCAGCGTTGGTTAATTTCGTTGCAGCGATCGTCAATTCGTTTTCCAACAGGACTCACGTCTTTCCCACTTATTTTCCTATTTATTTCCGCCAGTTTCCTTCCACGGTTCAGTAAATCCTCAATGTGCTCCTTATGGCTTAATATCGAAGTCTGAAAGACAATTACAAAATATCATAGTCTTGGGTCATCTCGGCAAAATGAACTGCATGTACTAGGCATGTCCTATCCTTTGCTACCTATTCTACTTACTCGCTTCATGATAAAGTAATGAAAGTGCTTTAACCTGGAAATTAAGATTTCGACCAGAATAGACAATAGTTTGCACCCATA
This sequence comes from Mesocestoides corti, assembly GCA_900604375.1. NCBI lineage: Eukaryota > Metazoa > Platyhelminthes > Cestoda > Cyclophyllidea > Mesocestoididae > Mesocestoides > Mesocestoides corti. The sequence goes on along the minus strand of UXSR01005180.1, from coordinate 238,342 downwards.
GGCATTTAAGGCTTGGTTCCGGTTGATTGAGATAGAAGTTAGACGACTAGGAGCCTACCTGAAACTTGCTCCGGCGTTGGAGGATTTGAAGCTGGGTTATAACTGCGACCTCGCCCTCTTTGTAAGTCTTCTCTCTCCCACTGAATTCGCACATATTTTCAGTTTTCGGCGTCTTCATGAGATTCTTCAGTTCGCCTTCTCGTTCCGTGAGCCATCCTTCTACGTCGTCGGCGTCTTCTTCCCACATTACCTGGCTGAGGCGACGGTTGAGGCTCTCCAGTTGGTCGGCGCACATCTAGCATGAGAAAACACCCCTACTCATCCCGCGTAGTATAAAACGGGTAAAAAAATCAACACCAGTAGTTCTGGTGCTACTGAAACTGCAGTTTTAAGCATAATAGTTACGTCGATATAATACGAAGTTAATGTACAAAGGACTGAAGTCTCTTGAAAAAGACACGCCGTTTTTTTCTCAGACATTAATCGATATTACAGGGTGAAGTTAATTTTAGTACTTCGCAAGTGCTAATATCTGCTTTGCTGTATATGTGTTAAAAAATCTCGAGGAATCGATGAGCTCAAGGACGAGTCTTTGTAATTAAAAGAAGCTATTTTCGCCATTCAATTCAACGTAAGTTACCGTGGGTTATTTAAAAACAAGTTTTAACAGCAAACTTAGCGTCTAATTTGCTCCTATTCATTCAAAATTCCCTGTCTTTCTACCTTAATCAGACCCATTTTGGTACGCATTGAAGCCGAACTTTGTACCTTGAATATGTTACACTCTGCATCTAGGACCACGGAGGAACAAGAAAGCCTGTTTGTACTGCTGGAGCAGACTTCGTAAAGGTTAATGCGAGAACGAAAGCGTTGGCTGACGCAAAAACATACAAGGCGAATTAGTAGGACGGGGATCGTGTTGATCTAAGTTTTTGAAGCAGCGCAAAAAACAGCTGCTTCGATCGAGATTTCTTAAAATGCACACCACTGAAACTTTTGCTCCTTGTCACAGCCCCGTTCTAGTGACTTAACGGGATGAAATGTGCTGGAGTTGGGAAGACTTATCATTGAATGCTCATAGTACAAGTGTACCCAGCTTTGCTCCTTAAATTGAAACTGATTTAGAGATCCCAAACTGGCAGATATAAAAAGTAGGAGCAGAAGAATGTGATAAAGTGGAAAAACAAAAGTTACCTGCTTGACTGAAGCCCTGGCAGTCTGCATTCTGCTGATCACCTCATGGATTTGTTTGGAGGCATAATGTTTCTTTTGAATCATTAAATTAGCCGCTGACACCAACGATGCGACCTTGTCCTCGTTCGTTTGCATAGACTTGACAATATTCTCAGTTCTCCGTTGCATGCTTGTGACCTAAGTTTGGATGGACGGAAACCCAATTCAAGGGGAATAGGGAAGGTGATGGCAAGGTCTCATTGGTCAATGTACAAACAATTACGCAGTTTATTCCACCTTATGAAATTGTCAATGTGCCGATGGAATACCGAGCAAAGAATGCAGGGATAGGTATTCTTAACATAAGCTGGACGATAGTCAACGCAACCAGACTACATTTTTGGGATATCAATGGAACGTAAAAGAACTTTCGCTTGACAATCGAAAACTCTGAGAATAGTTGTGATCCTCTCTGTTATTTCTGTCATTTTCCAAGATAGTCTCAGCAATATCCAAGTAATAGAGCTGACTCATTTTCTGTCTCCTATTTATGGAGATGAAAGTGCACAGGAGCACAGCTACTAGGTGGTAACAGGACTTTTTTTTCAAACCCTTTTCACCACCTCGATTTTTCCTAAACAGAAGAAGCAAATATCCGCTGAAGAACACAAGTCTATGCGAATTTTAGCATTTGAAAAAGACGAGAGAAATCGAAGATCATAGCTTACAAGCCCATGAGTTAAAGCGACATAATCAGCGAAGCAGTGTGGGACTTACATCGAAGCTTGAAACAAGCCTGTCGCAGCTGGAGGATTTTGGAGTGGTGGGATAACTGCTGCACTCCTGCATTATCGCTTCGATTCGAGCTTTTTGGACCGCCGTCTGACCAATGAATTTAGAAATCTCACGCCTTAACAGAAGTAAGTCAAGGAGCTGTAGAACCCATCTATTGTAATTTTTCAAACCATCTTCTACCGAACGCTGGGCCACCACCATTTGATCCACCTTGTTCTTAAGCTGAGAAAATTTAAAAAAAAACGCCTTAATCGTGCATTCACAAGGTTACTCAGCTTTAAGTGTAAACTAAACGGGAGAAAAATTGTTTGTACTAAAAAGCTTTATACGTTTTTTGAGCTCAATACAATAGTATCCGCATTCGTCACTTAACAGATGCACAATGGTAGAGTATACTGTGACCACTTTCACATTCCCTTATCGATGGCCATTTTAGCACAGATGATCAAGTTAATGCTCAATGATCCCAATAAGTAGAGGTGCTTACGCACATTTTCAATTTACGATAAAGGACTACAGGGATTGCGTAAAAACTCGATCTTGTACACCTACATCACCAGCCGCGTAGTGGTTCCCGTCAATCATGGATTCCGCCTCAGCCACCAGTTGCATGGACGTCGGCTTCCAGTGGTGTTGTAGTTCTTCGGACATTCGTAAATAATTGGCCTGCAGAAGTTCGGCCTGGCTGCAGTCGATGGAATCGGGTCCCTTAGTGGTTCCGTTCATTTGGCTTGCGGACAGCTTTTGGCCAACTGTGACAAACACTTCGGTGGCTGTTTTAGCTATTGGTTCGATCGTGCTTATCTCATGCTCCGCCGAATCGCACCAGAAAAGGAAATCTCGAACCTAAAGTAAGCAAATTATTTGGTCTATTTGGGTATTTCATAAACTTAAATAGGGCTTTGAACTGGACAGGTGTCTGGCCACAAGGTTTGATCAAATAAAGTCATAACAGATAACAGAAAATAACCAAATCAATATGTACATTTTTTCCTCTCTCCCCAATTTTTTAAGGATCGTCCTCAAGTCGTAATAACTTATGATGCTTCTTAAAAAGCCCAACAATCTCGACCACTTCCGAGGCTAACCTTTTCACAGAATTGTAAATATCGACTGCAATCGTTGAGCCGCTTCCGTCTTTCCGCCATTTTGACGTTAATGTCCTTCCAGGCTTCTGAAAGACGCGCAAGGCGGTCCATCACCTGGGTCTCTGTTTTGGAACGCCGTTTTTCTCCTTGGGGCTTGGAGCCTCGAAGGTGTGCCAGCAACTCTTGTCCAGCACGCATCACATCATCGACCTACAACAAATAAGCCGGTTACTTTGACGATGTTTATTCTTTCGAAAGCCTCTATAGCAAACGACTTTCCTGGACCCGTAGTAATTGACCAAATAACAGAAAGCATGGTCAGTCGGATACGGACACACTGCCTCAAGATTACCAATCCACATTTTAGTTTCACTGTTAATATCTGACAAATTTTTTTTTAAATTGAAAGACTTTTTAAATGTTTGGCTATTCTCTTCTTGAAATTTGACAGGTATCAGTGTGAAGTTACTTCAGAAGCAAGTTGTGTGCAAATTTGCTTGCAGATACTAGCTCAGATTCAAATCAAATATGGGACACAAAAATAGACATTTTAACTTATTCTCCTGCAAGATGGAGTCTACATTCTTACAAATTGCTTAGCAGAACGCATGTATCAGAATTGGTCTAAAATTCATTCCAGGGATTTTTCACTCGAAGATGACAAATGTGCTGTTCTGTTTGATGAAAAGCGTTTCACTTATAATTAGATCGGATCGACAAATGCATGTGTACAAGAATGCAAAGAAGCTGAATTCACTGAACATGCAAATTGGTCATAAGTTAAAGTAATCTTAGACTCGACATTTTAATCCCACACGAATTAAAAGAAATTTACACAACACACCAAATCAACATTTGCAACATGCATCTAAAGTGCGATGAAGTTGCTGGCTTCTGATACAATCGCTTTAAAGCTTAGCAAATGAGCGTCTACCATCGATCGTGATCGATTATCATCCAGGCGTAATGAACCAGCATTACCCACGTTGAAAGCTGGATGCAACAAATTGTTCATGTTATTAGGTTAATGAAATTTCAATAATGGTGCTTAGTTCAAGCTGAGAACAAGATATAACTCAGACGTTTACTATCAAAAGGTAGTACAAACCAAGGAGGCAAAGATATCATGTACTACCAAGACAATGCATAGCCTCACACAGCCTTGGCAACACGTAGACCCTTATTGCAGCTTGTGTAGGAGGAGATTTCACCATACTTATTTGGCGCTGAGCTTCCCCCACTGGATTACCCTTCAGTTTTGCGTTTGCAAAGCACAGGGGAAAAAACTTTCACAAATCACTATGACTTAAAATCACACTCGGCTTAGTTTTATCGTTGATAAGGACCATAAGGTCTGGAAGCTCGGAGGCATCAGGGTGTCATACAAAACCACAATTACTTTCTTCCATTGTTTGAATTGTGGCGCAAACAGTTCCATTGAGGCCTTGTACTGTGCCAAAATGCTATGCAACAGGTGCTGAATGCAACCCATACGTTTAGAAATGATATAGAAAGCATTCAGTAACGAGTTCATTGCCTTAGTATACCATTGCGTGTCCCCTGATAATGACAAGTATATTGTAGGCGCTGTTTACTGCCTATTGAAGATTAAGTACGCTACCTTTAATGCCCAATGAGGCATTATGGCAAGGCATTTGCTGGGAGACTTTTCGTGCTGCAGATGCCTCCCCCAGAACCTTCTCGCCTGATTATGATGAGCTGTTTTTTGGCAGGGGAGATGGGAAGAGTAACTAAGACTGGTAATAAAAAGGCAAGCCAAGTTTTCCTCGTCAATTGCTAGGCAGTGTCAGTAATTGACGTGGGCATCACTCAAGCGCTCAAGGGGATCACGAGGCTTTTTTAATGAATTCACGATAAGCGAGACAAACTAAAACTCACTTGCTGCTGCATTTGAACAACCTCGACCTCCAAAACCTCGTGTTTCTTCACCTGTGCATCCAGCGTCGAGGTGCTCTTTGGGACCACTGCGTTAAGAGCGGTCAGGTGTGCACTTCGGCTCTTAATTAGCTCCATCAAGTCTTCCCACATTTGGTTAAAACTAAAGCAGAAGAGAGTAAAAGAAATACCCAATTTATCATTTAGCAGAACTGAGTTTATTTGAACAAAAAATGAATTAACAATTTCACCGGGGTTGCTTCTACGACTATTTGGAAACTAGCAAAATAGTCTTCCTGCTAGTTT